>JACXGM010029022.1:0-14001 GCA_016801145.1 Umbra pygmaea
ACTCCCACATGCATACACAAATATAACGGGAGTTTGTTCGACTTCTCAATGGCAAACTTAATTGAATTTGAATCTGTTGTTAATAAACTATTTTTCTTTGCTAGAATATGGTTTTTACTATCATTATTATTTGTTCTATTGTTTTTGGTTCCATTGCTGTAGACGCATCTACTTGTAAATTTGAGGGGAGCTAATTTAGCCAGTGTTTATTTCATTATTAATCTCAGACATGAGTCCCCATGACCGTACCTCTGTGGTTGCGGTCCATGTAGCATATCTTCCAGGAACTGTTTGCCAGCTCAGGTGTCAGTCTGGCAGTCATTCGGTGCCTTGATGCCCCCGACATGAGCACACTCTACGTGCCCCACTGGAGGAGATGCGTTTCCTGGTATCTTTATTCAGTTGGAAGCTGCACCCTTTTGGAAGTACTGTCACACTCTCTGTTGCCATTATAATAAGTTATAATAATACGTTTATTTGATATAGCACCTTTAAAGACAAGTAATAAAGTGCTTCACATTATAAACATTTGACAGTAATTAAAAAGACAAAAACAATCAATTATAGAATCAAAACTAAAACAGTGATTCAAGCCTAATTGAAATCTGTCTAAGATGTTGTGAGTATTCAGGACAGCAATGAGCTGTTTAGCAACAACCTTTTGCTAGCTGGATGTCACCTGGAGCTGGATGCCACCTGGTGGAAATTCCTGGATATTTCCACCATGCCCATATATGGACTTACATGTCTCATCATCACTTTCACCTGTTTCCAATAACCTTGTCAGGACATGTACATGTATTATGCCTCTTCTGCCAAGTAGTCATTTTCATTAATTCTCTATGTTACAGGTTGTACGGTGGTCCGTTAGCTCTCTTGTGTTTTCTTTTGTTTCTTTTTTTAAAATAAATTTATTTATAAAGATTGACAGAAAAAATAACAGTAGAGATACTATGTCTAGCAAAATATCAATACATTTTTACAATTTTAACCCCCCCAACATAATCCCTGACCCCCATACCACCCTCCCCCGCTACCCATCCTGACCCACCCACCTCCCTCACCCCACGCAAAACACATGGACAAACCGATAACACACTAACATAAATACAAATACACACAGTAACGAAAATAAAATACACTTGGTGGACTAGGAGCTTCATATGATCTGAGTCAGATCAGAGGGGAGCCTCTGCAAGCTATTAAAATAGAAAATAAAAGACTGCCATTTTTTTATTGTGATCCCCTCATGGAATACTTAATTTTCTCAAGTTGAAAACATTAAAAGACATCATATAGGCACTGAGGGGCTGATGGTGCCTGAGAGGACTTCCACTGCAGCAAAATCCTGCATCTGGCTATTAGTGTAGTAAAAGCAATGATATCTGCCTTTATTTTATTCAGCAAGAGGGGGTCCCCTGGTACTCCAAACACCGCTATCAGGAGGCATGGAGTCAAATAGATTTTAAGTGCTTCTTAAAGTATATGGAATACAAAGGTCCAGTAATAGCTCCATTTCGAGCAGGTAAAAAACATATGGTAGTTTTGTTTCTAAAAGTAATACATTTACATTCAACTCTGCAATTTCTTCCATCTCATTTTTTCATCCAGCTTCACCATGACAGAATTATACTGTGGTGTAAAATAAGTTACACCAAGTTACACCAATATGTTTTCGATATCAATCAATAGTGTTACTGAAGCAGACATCAGTAGTAAAGTCTGTCACTGCTTGTTTAGGATTAGAGTGAGAATACCTTGAGCAGGAATCTTGTTTAAAACATCTAACACATAAAGCTGACAGATGGCCTTTCATACTTTAATTAACTTTATCCAAGTCTGTCGGAGGTTAATGAAATATTGTGGGCTAGGGACTGAGCTACTAAGCAGAAGGGTATGTTGAGGTTTATATCAGACTATGACAAAAGCTTACAGATTAATTATTCGTAAAACTATGAATGCCTGTACATGCCCTCTTTTCATTTAGTCGTTTAAGTTAACTTCAGAGGACAAAGAGCATGGAGAACTTGGACTGGGAGACATTTTTTTTATCGATTTAATCTTGACTGACATCTAGTGACCAAAATATGGATATGGCACAAGTTGTCCAACAAAGTTGGGTGCATCAGTGTCTCTCCCCATTAACTCTCCACTCCTTAATAATGGAGATGTTGTAGAGCACAGGTGTCAAACCGGTTCCACGGAGGGCCGAGTGTATGCTGGTTTTTGGTCTTTCCTTTCAATTAGAGCCCAATTAAGACGTAGACTGCCAGGTGAGGCGAGATCCTAACCAATTAGTGACATTCAATCATTCAGGCACTAGACACTAGGCCCTTTGTGGATCTGGTTTGACACCCCTGTTGTAGAGTGTCGCAGACTTGACGTTCCTCAGAGTTCACATCAAAGGGATACTGGCAGAGGTGGGACCAAGTCATTGTTTTCAAGTCACAAGTCACATTTGGCTGCAACAATAAGACTTCTAATTTTCATGTTGCCTTCAAAATAAAGGTCTGCAGAGTCTATAGTTTTAGTTTGTATTATGTAAGCTACATTTTAAAAGTTAAAATCTATGTGAGGGAAATTATAAATGAGGAACATTTTCTATTTCAATAATACTTTCTCATAGGTTAAAGAATAATATAAGGTGGATGACACTAAGAAATGGTTAGAGCTTAAGTTAATGTAGAATTTTATTATCATTATAGAATATAAGAAATCCTATTTTGATGTTATTGTTGTTATTTTGCTTGTGCTCATTATATTTGGAGAGGGATTGTTGTTCACCCATTGTTCACCCTCAGGACACTGAAGATATTTGGCCTTTCCCAAAGAGCTCTCATGATGTTCTACAGATGCACCATTGAAAGTATAATGACAGGATGCATCAGTGTCCATCAGCAAGGCTAGAATCAGGCAGATTCTTTTCTGCGAAAAACTCATTAATCAAGCCACGTACCAAGTCATCCTGGAAGATGCTCTGACAATGTTCCACAACCCCCATATCAAGCCCCTGTCATGGCCAGCACAATCTCCAGACCTGAACCCCATTGAAAATCTCTGGAATGTGATCAAGAGGAAAATGGATGTCCACAAGCCATCAAACAACGCCATGCTGCTTTAATTTCTGCACCAGGAGTGGTATAAAGTCACCCAACATCAATGTAAAAGACTGGCAGAGAGCATGCCAAGACGCATATAAGCTGTGATTAAAAATCAAAGTTATTCCATGAAATATTGACCCCAAAATCACATGAAATACGTTCTGAGGGAACTATTTTGCAAAACTGAAATATGTTAAATATGAACGTATGAGAGGGTAAATTATGTTCGTAGGGAACAAAATTTAACAATAGAATAACATTAAATGTGAACATATGAACATAATGACCAGGGTTCAAAATGAACTTTTTCATCAAGCAGCCAAACGGCTACTGAATGTTCAAATTTTACCAGCCACTCAATAGCTTACTATTGTTTTTTTGGCTGGTGAGTGAAGCAAATCTACCAGCCATCTGCATATTTTACAAGCATTTGGCTGGTAAATGGTGCTAATTTTGAAATGAAATGTGCAGGTGCAACATAATAGAAGAAAATACAGCCTAAAATGTGCAGCAGAAACGTAAAAAGACCCCAAATATGTTGGCATTTAACATAATTCATGTTTTCAAATTATTTTGCTGAGAAAGTAATTTGGATGAACTTCTGAGATATACGGTTGGACATATTGATTTCTGAACTCTTCATTAAACTCAACATTTATTTTACCATTCGTCATTTTCAGAAAATAAATGGTCTCAATTACTTTTAGTTTTTATTTGGGAGAAATATATTCAGGAGATTATGGAATAAAACGAAAATGTTAATTTCCCCAAAACACACACCTGCTGATTAAAAACGATTCTATTCTAAAACGACACTTTTAACACACATTACATTTATATTCAGGGTTCAATCTAGGTGTTCTCTGATTTGCTTTAGTCAGGTTGTTGATTTGCTTTTGTCACGTTGTTGATCTTAAGCCAATTTCAATGAATGGACTTCCAGCGCAAAGCCTACTGTATGCTTGTGCATTTGGTCTGTTCCCAGCTTTAGGTGCCACGTAATCAGAGATGGGCAGTATTTATGATACATTTATTTAAAATACGTATTTCACATACAAAATAGTATTTTGTAATTTAATTTGATAAGCTGTCTGAAAATGGCTTAGTATTTTGTATCAAAATATTTTAGCGTTCAGTATTTTGTATTTAAAAAATGCAGCCTCTGATTGGTGCCTATTCCAAAGTAAATATGCTATTGAACAAGACTGTGTGGGCATGTAAAAAACGTATAATATCATAGAAATGTTTTTGTCTGTAATTTAATTCAAAAAGTAACATATTTCAAGTGGAAATCAAAAATCCAGTACTTAAAAATATGGACCTGAGAAGAGCTCTAATCTGCAAATGAACTAAAAACCCCTGCAAACGTTTCCTGAGCCTTTAATCTCTCAGTCTGATTCTGTACACATGACCACAATCATGGTGAAGACTGCTGACTGACAGTTGTCCAGCAGACATTTATTGACATCCTCCACGAGGAGGGTAAGCCACAGAAGGTCATTGCAGAAAGGGCTGGCTGTTAACAAGGTGCTGTATCAAAGCATATACATGGAAAGTTGACTGGAAGAGAAAAGTTTGGTAGGAAAATGAGACCAAGCAACAGCGATGACTGCAGCCTTGAGAGGGTTGTCAGGCAAAGCTGATTCAAGAACTTGCGGGAGCATCACAAGGAGTGGACTGAGGCTGAAATCAGTCAATGAAGAGCCACCACGTACAAACACATCCAGGATATGGGTTACAAGTGTCGCATTCAAGTGTCGCAGTCAAGCCGTTCCTGAACCAGAGACATTGGCCCTCATTTATCAAATGTGCGTAGAAACCAGTGTAGATCTGAGCGCAGAAATCATCTTACGACGAGACTCACGTGTGATTTACAAAACATTCGTATCACTCCAATTCCAGCGTATGAATGAACGATTGTTGATAAATCAGACGGTAATCCATCGTAATTTAAATATCACGCCCACATTTATGCACGGATTAGAGGCCTCGCCCTTAGAATTTACGACATGGATAAGCGAAATCCGGCAAAGAAAATGAATTTTTCTGAGATAAACATAGACGCTCAGGTCTCAGGTGCAGGCCAACCGCTTGGTTTTCATTGGAAGTTTAAAATCAGGCATCAATTGTTAAAGGAAAATGCGGTGTTGAGTGATGTTACTACTACAGTCATTGAAAACTATTAACGAGAACCTAAAGTGCATTTCAAATGAATTATTTATTTTCACTAAACCTTCCACGTTGTAAGTAGGTTGAAGTCAGCTAAATTGGGCCATCAGATAAAATGGGCCAAATAATGTTGTAGCGTCATATATTTTAATTTCTTTACAGCAAATCACTGATCTTGCATTGTTGCTTCAACACTTGTGGACTTGTAACAAGAGTTTTGATTGGTCTGAGTTTTCTAGGCAGGCAGAGCAGAAAAATTACATTAGATCTCATGCAAAGCTTATTTGATGGTATTATAAGCCCTTTACCAAAAAGTGGCCCATTTAGCTGACTTCACCCTAGCTTTCTTATACAAGATAGCACTTACTATATTACAAGCACAGAATAAGATCCTTTCTTCTTCGTAGAGCCCAACTGTTGTGGCCACTGATCTTCATTGAATGGCGCATTATCGTGGAGAACCCCGCATGCCATAATTATGTTGCAGGCCTGCTCTGGTGTGTATAGCAATCCCCCCACCCCGCTTACCCAAGACAGAGCCACCTGCCCTTGAGCAAACGGATCACTCCACTGTGGTTCGTGTGCGTGTGTGCGCACTGTTGAACCTGCGCTCCTGTTTGTTTGGGAATTTGCAGTGCGCCCTGTAGCCTTTATCCAACGCTGCAGTTTAAAAAATAGAGTCGCGTGTCCCACCCGGCCACCGACTACCATATTCAGAACAAACATCCTGGCATCACATATGATCTGAACGTTGATTGAATTAAAATTTTATATTATATATATATAATATATATATAAATATAATTATATATTAAAATATAATTTGATATATATATTATATATATAATTTAAATATATATTATTTGATTGAAATTGTTGTCTGCCTAATTTCTGCCCTCATGTTCTAGGCCACCCCGAAGTGAAAGGGAAAAAATAAACCACCTAATAGCAATGTGCTCTATATAATTAATTAGTAATTCTGAAATGTAATTTGCAATATGGGGTAGTTGCTATGCAGACACATTCATCAATGATCGCTGGTTCAACAATTCACTGAACAAGGTGGTTACACTAGTCACACTATAGAATTTGCGTACACAAAGTCAGACCAGATGTGAGATTTTATTGCAGCCTACGATCACGTTCAAATTGATAAATCCCTTTCTTTGCGTAGGAATCGCCGTACGCCCGGCGTACGCCTGTTTTAGGTCGTACGCACGTTTCATAAATGAGGGCCATTGCCAGAAGCGTCTTACCTGGGCTAAGGAGAAAAATAACTGGACTGTTGTTCAGTGGTCCAAATTCCTATTTTCAGACGTACATTTTGCATTTAATTTGTATCAACATTCCAGAGTCTAGAGGAAGAGTGGAGAGGCACAAAATCCAAGTTGCTTGAAGTCTAGAGTGAAAATTCCACAGTATGTGATGCTTTGGGGTGCCATGTCATCTGTTAGTGTTGGTCCACTGTGTTTTATCAAGTCCAGAGTCAATACAGCCGTCTACCAGGAGATTTTAGGGCACTTAATGCTTCCATCTGCTGACAAGCTTTATGGAGATGCTGATTTCCTTTTCCAGCAGGTCTTGGCACCTGCCCACGGTGCCAAAGCGACTGGTAACTGGTTTGCTGCACTTGATTGTCCAGCCAACTCACCTGACCTGAACACCATAGAGAATCTATGGGCTATCCTATTTTCAAGAGGAAAATGAGACACCAGACCCAACAATACAGATGAACTGAAGGCCGCAATCAAATCATCCTGGGCATTGAGTGCATAAATATGTTTCAGAAGGTCCACATTTCTGTATTATATTTTCTTTAGTCTTCGGTATTATAAATTCTATATGAAATATGTGTAATGAATCTAGAATATATGGTGTCCCATTTTGAATTAAATTAATGAAAAAATAACTTTTCCACAATATTCAAATTCTTTGAGGTGCACTTGTACTTGAAAATGCATGCCTCAAAGTCATTCTCCCTCTTTTGCTAGTTAAAATGAGATTGGAAGGAGAGATAGCGTCAGATGGGCATCAGGTAGCTCAGTGGTTAAGGAGTCAGACTTGTAGTTGGAAGGATGACGGTTCAATTCCTGACTCTGCCAAACTCTAAGGTTTTCCAAGAGAATGTACTTGTACTTTGGATAAAAGCAAGTTGTTCATGTTTTTTGTAATCATCACTGATTATATGGTAAACTCAAGATTGGGCAAAGGTGGTGCTTAAACCTGGAGACACACACAATATATCGGAACAAGTGTATGTTTTCAATTTCCTTTTGTGCTGTTCAAGGCAGGCCAGATATAGCAATCCATATAGCATATGGACACAGAAGTTAAGTGAAGCAACTACCCAAATTACACAAGATTTACTTCTTTGTTTCAAAGATTAGGCACCAGGTAATTCTTGAGGTGGCCAATGTCTGCAATACTGTATTCCACCACTAGAGAGAGCAAGACGCCAGGTTTTCATGGTTTATTGCATGGGTATTCAACTTGTACCCTGAGTCCTGGTGTTAAATAGGGCTGGTTTACTGTAACAACAAACCATGAACAGATGGACTTCTGGGCCAATAGTATAATGAGGGACCAGTGCTAGTTCATTCTGTTCTGTAATGTGAAGTGTTTGCTATCACATCGGG
This sequence comes from Umbra pygmaea, assembly GCA_016801145.1. Lineage (NCBI taxonomy): Eukaryota > Metazoa > Chordata > Actinopteri > Esociformes > Umbridae > Umbra > Umbra pygmaea. The sequence continues at coordinate 7,907 of JACXGM010029022.1, forward strand.
GATGAGATAATATGAAGAAATACTTATTCATCTAATGCATTGCGTGAGCCACAGCATTAGAATTTCACTGTACATGCAATTACATATGAGAGAGAGAGAGAGAGAGAGAGAGAGAGAGAGAGAGAGAGCATGGACAAAGCAGAGGACGAAGGACAGTGATCTCTAATGACATTTCTGGAACTGTACCGTTTACTTGTGCTTGGTGTGACAATAAAGGAAGCTAGGCTGAGACTACAGGCAAACCTGAGGAGTTTCAAAACTGCGTCAATTGTCTGGACTTGAAATGAAAATCGGTACCTTACTGTAAATGTATCTGACTAATGTACTAACCTGTTGTCTCTTTTGTAATCTCAAAATGTATTCATTAGCCAGGGGCAGAACAGTATAAGAAACTTACTAGAAATGGAGAGTGGTACGAAATTAAGGGAAATTTGCATTTTGTAGCAAAACAGTTAAAATATGTGGAGATCCAGTACTTTGGCTTTTGATGAAATAAATATAAATTTTATTTAAAAGTAATGCGTCACTAATTGTAAGTAACTCGAGGTATATTAGAGAAAGAAAAAAGTCTAAGCTCACTCCAATTATAGATTGAAATGTTGCAGATGGGGCCATAAAATGTTTATGTTTTTATAGCTCAAATGGTTGAAACGTTGTTAAGGAGTGCGGCCACGTGTTGAGAAACCGATGACCACAGGTTCATGCCGAGTGTGGGGTCAGGCAATCTCAAATCGGATGTAATTGGGAATAGAAATGTATGTCAATGTTTTACATGCAACTTTGGCTTTTATAGAAAAAATAATTAACTTCTGTAAGTCATTTCAATGGGGAATACCTATTTTACATGTTACCCAGATAGCATGAAATCATTGAAACAATGTAGAGTCAGTGTTGATGCGTCAATTCAAATTACATTGAATCAACATTACAAAGTGATGTTGCTTTAGCATCAATCTTGCACCCTCAGTTAATGTCGAACCATTGAGATTTCAACAATATATCAATGGTAATAATATTGGTTCAACATTACAAAGTTTTTTTTATTCAACCTTACTTTTGCACCCTCAGTTAATATAGAAATAATGTAGAGATTTCAACCATAAAGCTACAGTAATAGCATTTATTAAACATTACAAATTGTTATTTTATCAACATCACTTTTGCACCTTCAGTTACTGTTGAAATAGGGTATATATTTCACCCACAAATCAATGACTATATCATTAAATCAACATTACAAAGCTAAATTTTTTAAACTAATTTTTGCATGCTCAATGTTGAAACAATGTTAACATTTCTTTCAGAATTCAATGGTACTATTATTGATTACACATTAAAGTTATGTTTTTTCAGCATCACTTTAGCACCCTCATTTGTTGAAACAATATTAATAATGAAGATAAAAACATGCTCATACCATTCAATCAATGTTCAATCTACTATATGAATTAAAAAAAACAAAAAACTTTCCACTGGTTCAATCACATTCGTATATTTATTTGCACTATTTTAATTCAGTCAACTGAAAGCACTCCATTCCATGTTGTGAAAAATTCATACAGTTGCAAAAAAATAAATCAATAAATTAAAATACAATATGTTTCTGGAGGCACAGAAGGAACAGTTGCAGTTGGTTGATGTGCAGTTCCGCCCACACGGTATGGTGCATATCGGAGCAAATTCTGGACTGCCTGAATATATTCATATTGGGAAGATTTTCCCCACACCCATCTGCAAAGTCAAAGCATCTAAAACAAAACAGAAACAACAGGATATCAAATGTATGCAATTGAATACATTGATGGAGATACTGGAAGAGGTGTAAATGTAGATTTATGAGAACACAAAAGTCAGGACAATTCAAATCATGCTAATTAATAACTCACCAAATACACACATATTCAAGAAATTATCCGTGAATGCCATCTTTTGCCTTGACTGCTCTTTAACCATCTTCCCAGCCCAATTTATTGATGATGCCAGCTCATTGGTCAGTGCACAGGAAAGCATGCGACAGACCCTCGTTTCCAGTGAGGTTCCTCCAATTATGCTGAAGTGTCTCCCCTGCCATACAGAATGTGTACACAAAGCAGAGAAAACATGTCAAATGTCCCAAAAATTTATTAATAACAAAATTGTCTACATAGAAGCACTGACCACCAGTTGCCATGCTTCACTGGAATGTAAAATCTCCTCTGCACGCTCCAGCTAATCAGTATTGTGCATAGGGACTGAGACAGGCAACAGAAGCAGAGGTTACTTTGAAGGCAAGGACTGTCTGAAGAATTCCTGACATTCCTCCTGGAGTTCCTTGACTTCTTTTACAAGATCTAGGACAGTTCCAATCAACCTTTGTAAAGTAACATCTTGAGGAGAATAAAAACACTACAGTTCAAAACACATTTAATATAAATCCTGTATAAGGAAAGTAGGAAAATTTCTCTGCACTTGTCTTTCATTAACTGTCTTGCAGACAACCAAAGCAAATATTGGTCTGATTTGGAAAACTGCCAAAGCACCTCTGGAATGTATACCCTCTTGAGAAAATCTCCTCTGCATGCTGAAGCTCATCAGTATTGTGCAGAGGGACTGAGACAGGCAACCGTAGCAGAGGTTACTTTGAAGGCAAGGACTGTCTGAAGAATTCCTGACATTCCTCCTGGAGTTCCTTGACTTCTTTTACAAGTTCTGTGCCTGTTCCAATCAACCTTTGTAAAGTAACATCTTGAGGAAGATAAAAACATTACAGTTCAAAACACATTTAACATGCATACTGTATAAGGAAAGTAGGAAAACTTCTCTGCACTTGTCTTTCATTAACTGTCTTGCAGAATCCCTTGCATCTGCATCATTGCATTTGCATCATTTTACGGGGTCCTTGTTACAGTGTAATTACATTCATGAGTATTGTAACAAAGTGTAACAATCCATTGTTACAGTGTAATTATATAATGTACCTGGCTGGAAGTAATTGTGGTATGTACCTACACATGTGTAACATGTAACAATTATCACTTTTTTGTGCTTGTGTAACAAAGACTGCTTGTTACCATGCATGTTACACATGTGTAACAATGAAAGTTTGTTACCATGAGTTATCCATTCCTGGACGATGGACCACTGCTTAATTTTTTTAACAAAATAACTCCCCTACAATACAGAATACTAATTTAAACTTTCCTTGGAGATATAGAAAAAAAAATTAAAAGCTGGAATTAATTACGTTAAGTACAAGATTCTCTTACATCAGCAAAAGTATGTTGTAAATTACAAACAATTTATTATGTTACATGGATGAGTTGCATGCCAATGAAGACATTCTTGTCAGGACAGAGAAAATATTTCAGCTTAATATCTTGGAGCCTGGCCACATCAAGATTGTCATGCAACTCCCAAACTTTATAACAACCTATGCTGGTTGACTCAAATGGGTAGGACAAGAATGTCTCTTGATGATGAAACTTTTGAACTAGGACAAAAATCCCTACCCCATCTACCTTAATGATATTTCTTATAATAGGAATGTGGCCAACTATTTGAACACAATTATCTCCTTGCACAATATACAGTGTACTTTTCAGTGACAGCTTTTCTGAACTGTTTCCCATGAGTAACTGTACGCACACCTCCGCCGACTTGACTTTCAAAAGAAGCTCTGGCTGCCCTGTCAAGGACATTTGTCAAAAAAGTATGGAGAAGCTTTGACGCTTTGGCCGCTCTGACATGACAGGACTTTCACATTAAGCAAGGAAGACTAGCAGAGGTACTTAAATTTCGATTGGTTGACTGCTCATTTGCAACTGAAACGCGTCATAGCACAATACCATAAAGTTGAACAAACCTCAACTTTCTGCTTGACGCTCTGGTCGCCCAACAAGCACAAAACGCCACGCCGGCTGATTTGCTGGTCCTTGCAGCTGAGAGAAGCCAGCTTCCATTGAAAATGAATGACTTCCTGTAACTTTGAAGCTCAAGTCGGCGGCGGTTTGTTTGTACAGTTAGGCTATGGAGCACTGGACCATCAAAATGTAGTTGACTTAAGTTGCACTTGTGAGGCTTTGGTGACTCAGGATTTTTAATTTCAGATAACCTTTTCACAACTTGCTGTGAGGGTAAGAGAGGCTTACGCAAAATATGTTTTATTTGTCCTAAATAATTCTCAAAAGGAAATGCTGACAAAAATTTCCAAAGGTCCAAAGAGATGATACTCTTCAGCCAGATGAGTCAGTTGGTGTATATTGTAGACTGAGCGCAGATGGCTCAGTGGGTAGGGAGTCAGACTTGTAGTCAGAAGGTTGCCAGTTCGATTCCCGACTGAGCCAAATGTTGTTGTGTCCTTGGGCAAGACACTTTACCCTAATTGCTCCCAGGTCGTTGCTGTAAATAAGAAATTGTTCTTAGTCAACTTACCTGGTTAAATAAAGGTAAAATTAAATTTAAAAAAAATTAAATATTTCATGTCGACCATACAGATGTCCAAAGTGGCATACAAAATAGACAAGCAATTCATGAGCACAATCAATCATCACCTCTGGGGTTCCAGAGGATAAAAGCAAATCCATAGCAACAAAACACAACAAGTTCCAATACACCTGCATTTGAATGAAATTCTGAAGCACAACAGGGCTTGTGTACAATATAAATGAATGCAGCTCAGTTGCTTTCCAGGGGTCAATTTCTGATAACCCTCTTAGTTTCCAGTGTGTAGAAAGACTCAGCAGCTTTAACTTTTCAGAAATTTCTAATTACAGTTTGAGTGAACAACCTAGTGAAATGTGCTTTACCCCTGTTCCATAAGTTCCCTAGTGACGCCTAGACAGCATAAGTGCATATAATCTATTAGAAACATGGTAACAATTTTTACCAAGCCAGCTAAAGGAGAAAGTGGTAGCCTTCATCCATCATATCATTAAAATCAGAATCAGTCCTCAACTTTGCATTAGTTTCTGGGTATGTCATTTTATTTTGCCACTCATCCACTTGAACACATTCGTGATAGCATGAGTAGCCATAGTGATATTTTGTATTTTTTACAAAGGCTCTGGCAGGGGCATCACACACAAAAGAGCTTAGTTGTACCAATACATTTTGACCATTGTAAACAATACCATGCAAAAAACAGAAGATATATGCACCATTGTTTGAAACTCAGAGAGGTCATGTATGTCAAACACATGAGACTTCTGTATGGGATGCACCTGTGTTTTCTCTCTAATAAGGAAGCATCAATTAGACTACTGAAAAGTGCACATGCTAATTGGGCGTATACCAATTAGCGCACATTTTCAAACTACAATTGGTGTTATTTAACCATTTTTCAAGACTTGCTAAAATCATGAGGGCCCACCCCTAAACCAAGCCCCCAGTAGATTGTAGCAAATTAGTTTAAACCATTGAAAATGCCCATCATGAACTGACACGCCCCACTGATTGGGAAATAAATGCCTGCAAGATCTCGTGCTCATCAACTACAAATCACTGTTAGTTCAATGTCACTGTCTTCACCCATATGTGCTGTTGACTTTCATAACAATTTCAATGCTGATCCAACACACTTTAAAAATTGAAATTTCAATCTCAACCAAAATGATGGTTTGGATCAAAACTCAACATTGTATCAATGTTACCATGTTGTCTGGGTAGGGTTTAAATACATTGGGACTATTTAAAAATAATACGGGTGCAAAAATATAAATATTTTGGTCTAGTTGTACTGTATTTTCCGCATATTTTCAGTAAGCATTCTCTCCTTAGTTGCATTGTAATCGTTCGTTTGACAACTGTACAGGTAGCCTGGAAAAATCCAGACCCAAATCCTGAACGATTAAGGGTCTGGGTTCGAGTAATGTAAATGACTCAACTCGAGGGGCGGCACTCCCCCACCCAAATTTCACTTTACGCAATTGGATAACACTACGACCAATCACCAGTGGGTTTTCACTAACCCTATGGCGGAGCTAACTGGTAGATAAAACTCTTGCCGTATCAGGTCGCAAAACAGCAAAAACGTCCTTTTATAAAAAAGGAATGATTCGAGCCCCGTCTTTTGTTCCTCTTTTAGACAAAAAGCCAAGTCTAACTCGTTCATTGTAGTG
>JACXGM010029024.1:0-13818 GCA_016801145.1 Umbra pygmaea
AATACGATCGCTGAAACCCTGTCATCAAAGTTTTTGACAGCTCCGTTCAGGGAGGAAGCCCTTTTAAGGTCTGTAGAATAGACAGGCCAGAAAGGGTTGGGCAGGAAGGATGTGGGTAAAGGGTGGGGGCAGGAGCAGTGGGTAACTGAGGTGGGTGTAGGGTAAAGGGGGGTCAGTGGAAGGGTGGAGGGGGCAGGTCGGGAAGGGGTGACAGCTGTGGGACCCCGGAAGTGGGGGACGGGACAGGATGGAAGGGGGAAGGGCTGACAGGATGTGGGGGCTAGGAAGGGGGTGGGGTTTAATAAATAAATCATTCAGGTGCTCATAATGTCTTGGCTTTTTTTTTTTGCTGAGTTAAATCTACAGTAATAGTAAAGGTGGAAGGATAGTTGTTCACAAAATGTATTCACCAGAAAAAATATGTTACACACAAACAGACTTAAAAGCAGAATTTATATTGATCCAAGAAGACATACTGGAGCAGGAGCAATTAAGCCCATTAATAAACGGTTTAAAATAAATCATTTGGCCATTTTCTCATTTCAATTTCTGCCCACATAGCAAAATTAGCACTGCATAGTATAGGGATTCATTGTACATTGCTTATTTTAATGATCTAAATGGCTTATTTTAATGTTTTTAAAATTATACTGTAGTGTTCACAGATTTTGTAAGCTGGTCATTAATTGAGACTGCTGTTATATGGGGTGCGATCCAGTCTCACGTTGTAGTCAACATTTGTACATCTGTGACACTTCATTCACTAGTATATTTTACATTGTCATAGCTTTCATTATACGTAAAAAATCATTGATATATGTTACAAACTTGCTTGTCATTAAGTTAAGCTACAGGTCAGTAAGCCTGTCTGTAACGAGGGCAGATACACGACTAGCCACATGGTTGATGTGGGTTATTGTAGTTTATAGGGAAGTAGAAAATTGAAGACTTCAGCTGACAAGGGTGTGCAGAATAGGTGTTCCAGTGCTGGGTAGATTCAGACTCAGCATCCTGGCGCCCATCATGACATCCAAAGGTGAGGTTCCGTGACAGAGGGATTTTCACTTGGAACAATATCTCTCGCCCCTGAGGGAAGTCATAGCAGGTTCCATTTACAAACCAAAATGTTATTTTTTTATTTCAGTGGACATCCAGGCAGTGCTTAGAGATGTATTTTTTTCAGCTGTTTGGGATGCTTACCTTTGAGTCAGTTATACACTGGATCTGGGCATCAGGGTCATCTCCGGTTATTGGGGCCAGAGCATGTTTGATTTCTTTGTACTAAAGAGAAGTGGCAGGGCAGAGGGAGGAAACATTTTACCTGGAAATACAGTATTTCACCAGTTTATATCATAGGAAACAATAGAAATGAAAAGTGATTATCGGTTCTTTGTGAATAGTTATTCTTTATCACCTGTTATGAGTTTTATTTTTCTGGTCTTTTCAGGTCCATAAATATTTGGACATTGACTAAGTTACATTTTTTTCAGCTGTTTACCACAGCATATTGGTGTGTGTCAGTCTATCATTGGTCCATGGAAACCAACTGGGATGGATGACAGGAGGACCGTTAAATCTCAAACTGACCCCTACGCCCTCGCTCGGAAATCCCTCTGAGGATGACTTCACCAGGGTGGCTAGGTGTTTGGTAAACATATCAATTTTGGGACATACTTTTCCTTGAATGGTGCATTCATGTTCCACTGTTAATTTATGGAACAGAAATATATTTCAAATTCCAAATCCTGAGTATCTTTTAAGATGAAAAAAATTAAGGTAATTTACCATTTACCGTTTCAACGTTTTGTTTGTGTCAAACAAATGCACGTCATATCATTGGGCGCGTCATATAATTGGGCACGTCATATAATTGGGCATGCCTATCCATTATTTTGTGTGGAATTGAATGATGGGAAGGCAAGAGTATGGAGAAGGGAAGGAGCTGCTCATGATCTGAAGCAGACCACCTCATGTGAAGCATGGTGTAGTTAATGACATGGCAGGTTCATGTATGTGAAGCATGTTGTAGGTAATGACATGGCAGGGTCATGTATGTGAAGCATGGTGTAGGTAATGACATGGCAGGGTCATGTATGTGAAGCATGTTGTAGGTAATGACATGGCAGGGTCATGTATGTGAAGCATGTTGTAGGTAATGACATGGCAGGGTCATGTATGTGAAGCATGGTGTAGGTAATGACATGGCAGGGTCATGTATGTGAAGCATGTTGTAGGTAATGACATGGCAGGGTCATGTATGACTGCCAATGTAATGGGCTGCCTTGTATTTGTTGGTGAAGAATGAATTCTGAAGTGTTTAGGGCAATATTGTTTGTGTCAGATTCAGGCAAATGCTGCCGAACACATTGGACGGTGCTTCACAGTGCAGATGCACAATTAACCGAAGAATTTTGCAAAAGCAACCTAAGTTCGTTTGAGGCAAAGTAGTTGAATGTTTTGCAATGGCCAAGTCAATCACCTGATCTGAATCCATTTGAGCTTGCATTTCACTTGCTGAAGGCAAAAAAAACAAGAACAAGCAGGAACTGAAGATGCGCTAAAGATCTTGCAGAGCATCACCAGAGAAGAAACCCAGCATCTGATGATGTATATCGGTTCCAGACTTCCGGCAAAGGATTTGCAACCAAGTATTAAAACTTACAATTGAATTAAGGATTATGTTTTTCCAATTACTTTTGAGAGCCTAACTTTAGTGGCTATACATAAAATGTAATTTCTACACAGTTCATACAATATTTTGACAATGAATGTCTACACTTACAATCAGTTTTGTCCAAACTTTTTTGTACCTGACTGATTTCACATACAAGATTTAGTGATTTTTTTGTCTACTAAACCAGTGGTTCTCAACTATGCCCTGCATGTTTTAGATCTCTCCCTGCTCCAACACTTAATTCAAATGAAACATAAACAAGCTTCCATGCTAATAAATACCTGGAAGGTATGTGAGGATACATGCAGGGTAGTGAGCTGAGAACCACTGCTCTAAATCATGGTGCTAAAAGACAAGTCCTTCGTACTAGGGGAGAATTTTATTGTTTATAGCCAATCCTTGTTTAGATGACTTCTTTGTACATTTCAAATATTTGTACAGTAGAAGAAAAACTTTTTTGCACACCTCTAACTAATTGGACAGGTGCGTAGGATTGGATCAATCAATGTAGATCATAAAATACGTTGTGTTTTTATTAATAAATTTTTGCTTGCGTATAGGCAGTGTGCGGGACTTCTTTTTTCCTAAATATTTGTACAGAAAATCATTTGATAATATCACTGAAGAGACATCGCAATGCAATGTCTATGGCTGTCTCATTTCCTATCTTACCTGATAAGACTGATTACAGGATGGCTTGATACCTGCGTCATCATTCAAGGCTCTAAAAATTGGATGGAGAACAGGTATTTATTATTCAAATACATACTTGAAACAGAGGTTTTGATTATGTCTAATAGTAAAATTCTAGAGGCTGTAGGTGAGGATCTGACCGGTCAATGTCAAATTTCTTTCGTAGTTTCAGACATATCTGAAAATAACGCAATGGTGAGTTCATGCCTTCCACACAGCCAGCACAGGATCCGTGTTTTATCCATTCATCCTTCCTGTTGGAGAAACATGTTTTAATGTCTACCAGCCGTACAACAGAGCCTGCATTCATAAAAAGTGTAGAGTTGGTGACATACATGTCTTGGTGGGGCGGCACCTCTGTACGCCCCTGCAAGAAGTGTAGGACACCTACCCTACAAAAGTAACCTGGAAGAGTGTACGCCCGCTTTCGACACACCAACAAATGAAAAACTGATAATGTCAGAATTTGAAATACCTTGGTAACTTTCTAGTCAAGCAAACATAACATTTAAATGTTCATCTTTAAGCATATGATACTGTGTTGTAGTCTGTTGCACCATCTGTAAACTTGCCTTTCTCTCATGTACAGTAGCCTTCCAATTTCAAGCATTAAAAAAGTCAGACTGGGACCATGAAATAGATTTAAATGCAAGCAAAACTATGCTGTTTACTAGCTGCTGCATCTCTAATTTAAATTTCCCTGTAATTACTAGCACTGATGGCCCTAAATATACAGTAGTCTACACCCGTATTTATTATGTTGTGCAATGTCTCTTTGCCAAGATACATGAAAGAGCTATTCTGTATTATAAACAATATTGACTGATAGCCATGGTACACTTGTGCTCAAAAGTTTGCTTATCCTGGCAGAGATTGTCAAGTCTTTGCATTGATTTTGACAATATGACTATTTATGCAAAAAATCTGACTGTAATGTAAGGAGAGTGATCACATGAAGCCATTAATTATCACATAGTTGTTTGGCTCCTTTGTAAACCATACTGATACCCAGGCCCATTTCTAGCGAGGGTGCTAACATGTTTGCCTAACAACACTATATTATGTCGGCAACACAAACTCTGATTTAACCTTTCAAAATAACAGCGCTCATAATTCATGACAATAGTTATTGTTAATTCATTACATAGATAGTTAGTGGGTCTATGTTCATGTGTTGCTAAAATATATTCAATATATTCAATCAAATTCTGTGTACAACATGGTTGTTACTGTTATTAATGAAACATTATAATTGAAAACATGTTAAATGTTTGTTTTTGCAATTACATACTCTTACTGTTTCTTTACACACAATAGCATTGCATGGTTTGGTTCCAATCCACTAGCTTTGTAATGACTTCACAATGATTATTGCAATGAATTAGACAAGCACTATTATTCTGAGGACAAATCAGAGGTTGTGTTGCCGGAATAATATAGTGTTGACAGGCGAATGTGTTAGGCCCCCCTCCCCCGCTAGAACCGGGCCTACTGATACCAGAAATCACCCAAATGGACCTGATAAAACATTTACATACCCTTGAATGTTTGGCCTTGTTACATACACACAAGGTGAAACACACAGGTTAAAATTACAATTAAAGTAAAACTTCCCATACCTCTTGCATTTTCAATTGCAATGTTGGAAAAGGATATAAAAAGATTTCCAAAGTCTTGCAAATGCCAGAAGGTACTGTTCAATCACTTAATAAGAAGGGGACAATTTTTGGGGATCTCTTCACACCAAGCAAAGGTCAGGTAGACCAAGAAAGATTTCTGCCAAAACTGCCAGAAGAATTGTTCAAATACAAAGAAAAACCCACAGGTAACCTCGGGAGACATACAGACTGCTCTGGAAAAAGACGGTGTTGTTGTTTTAAGGAGCACAATACAACGATACTTGAACAAAAATTAGCTTTATGGTTGTGCTGCCAGTACCCTTTACTGCGCCAGTGCCACAAAAAAGGCTGGTTACAATATGCCCGACAACACCTTGACACACCTCACAGCTTCTGGCACACTCTAATTTGGAGTGACGAGACCAAAATAGAGCTTTATGTTCACGACCATAAGCGCTATGTTTGGAGAGGGGTCAACAAGCCCAATAGTGAAAATAATACCACCCCCACTGTGAAGCATGGTGGTGGCTCACAGATGTTTTAAGGGTGTGTGAGCTCTAAAGGCACGGGGAACCTTGTGAAAATGAATAGCAAGATAAATGCAGCATGTTTTTGGACAATACTGGCAGACAATTTGCATTCTTCTGCACGAAAGCTGCGCATGGGCCACTCTTAGACCTTAATATCATCGAGCCACTCTGGAGAGATTTCAAACATGCAGTTCCAGACTTTGCATGACCTGGAGGCATATTACCAAGACGAATGGGCAGCTATTCCACCTGCAGGAATTTGGGGCCTCATAGACAACTGTTACAAACGATGGCATGCTGTCATTGATGCTAAAGGGGGCAATACACCATATTGAGAACTGAGGGAATGCAGACTTTTGAACAGGGGTCATTTCATAATTTTCTTTGTTGCCATATTTTCTATTCTGATTGTGCCATTCTGTTATGACCTACAGTTGAATATAAATCCCATGAGAAATTAAAACATTTTTTTTTGCCTGCTCACTCATGTTTTATCTGAAAATGGAACATCTATTATCAATTCTCTAGGGGTATGCAAACGTTTGAGCACAACTGTAACAGCTCTGTCTTCTTTAATGTGAAAAGATCATTCCTACATATACACTCACCTAATGGTTTATTAGGAACACCATACTCATACTGTGTTTGACCCCATTTTGCCTTCAGAACTGCCTTAATTCTACGTGGCATTGATTCAACAAGGTGCTGAAAACATTCTTTAGAAATGTTGGCCCATATTGATAGGATAGCATCTTCCAGTTGATGGAGATTTGTAGGATGCACATCCAGGACACAAAGCTCCCGTTCCACCACATCCCAAAGATGCTCTATTGGGTTAAGATCTGGGGCCTCATTTATAAAACTTTGCGGTGGATTTGCATCAGAAGTGGCGTACGGACAAAATATAGGACGTGCATACACAAAGAAATATTCAGATTTATAAAACCGTGCGCACGCACGTCCTACGCTGTTTTCCCTTTATAAATCACCATCAACTCTAAATGTGGCGCAGCTTTTGCGGCTGCATGTCACGCCCATAATTGCCCATAAAAAGTCAGTGAAACACCCCAAAATTAATATTCATTGAATGAGAAATCATGTCAAACAGAGAGAGGAAAAACAAAAAAGAAACTTCACTCAATGTTAAGTAGAAAATATTGTTGGCGAGGTGGAAAAGAGAAGGAAAATGTTGTTTGAAAGGCACAGTGTGCCTATTACCAATGCCGAAGAGGCGTTGGAGTGGCAAACGGTTGCAGACGCTGTAAGAAAGTCGGACTGCGGCCCAAATCAAAAGTGGTTAGATAACAGTCGATGCCAAAGCGTCTAGCGCTTCATCGCAAAAGTGTGTCTGCCACGGGTGGAGGAAAATTGGTTACATTACAGCAACATGTCTGCATCACAAATTATTTTGACATTGGCGGAATGAAAATCCTTTTGATTAATAAAAGCATGTTCATTCGTTGCCATTATGGCAAAAGGACCGATTACATTTGGGAAACCGGACATAGCTGCAAAATGTGCTTTTTTGTTTGCATGTTCACTCACCGTGTACGGAAACTTCATGTAATTATGCGACAAGCCTATTATACCGACTAACATGCCTGGCATAACCCGGCAAAGGGTTGGCTGAGATATCCCTGACCTGTCAGTCAATTCCATCTGGAAAGTGCCAGTCGCCAGAAATCCTGTTATTAGTGTTATGAAAGGCGCCAATAAATAATATGAATTAGGCTATTATTATTAGTATTATCTTCTAACAGTGCAAGATCAGCTATTACGTCCTTAAGCATTGTGATGGCATGGCTTTTTATAACCATCCATTTGATGGTATCTGATAATAAAGAATAGCCTACAGATGTCGGTATTAATCTAATTTTTCCCATCAAGTTTGCTTTTCATAAATCCCAATTATTGCGTAGAGAGCTGCGTACGTCTTCTTTTGTGCGTACGCCACGTTTATAAATGAGGCTCCTGGTGACTGTGGAGGCCATTTTAGTACAGTGAACTCATTGTCATGTTCAAGAAACCAATTTGAAAATATTCGAGCTTTGTGACATGGTGCATTATCCTGCTGGAAGTAGCCATTAGAGGATGGGTACATGGTGGCCATAAAGGGATGGACAAGGTCAAAAACAATGCTCAGGTAGGCCGTGGCATTTAAACGATGCCCAATTGGCACTAAGGGACCTAAAGTGTGCCAAAAAAAACATCCCCCACACAATTACACCACCACCACCAGCCTGCACATGCCTGCATAAGGCATGACGGATCCATGTTCTCATTTTGTTTACGCCAAATTCTGACTCTACCATCTGAATGTCTCAACAGAAATCAAGACTCATCAGACCAGGCAACATTTTTCCAGTCTTCAACTGTCCAATTTTGGTGAGCTCTTGCAAATTGTAGCCTCTTTTTCCTATTTGTAGTAGAGATGAGTGGTACCCGTTGGGGTCTTCTGCTGTTGTAGCCCATCCGCCTCAAAGTTGTGCGTGTTGTGGCTTCACAAATGCTTTGCTGCATACCTCGGTTGTAACAAGTGGTTATTTCAGTCAAAGTTGCCCTTCTATCAGCTTGAAGCAGTCGGCCCATTCTCCTCTGACCTCTAGCATCAACAAGGCATTTTTGCCCACAGGACTGCCGCATACTGGATGTTTTTCCCTTTTCACACCATTTTTTGTAAACCCTAGAAATGGTTGTGCGTGAAAATCCCAGTAACTGAGCAGATTGTGAAATACTCAGACTGGCCTGTCTGGCTCCAACAACCATGCCACGCTCAAAATTGCTTAAATCACGTTTCTTTCCAATTCTGACATTCCGTTTGGAGTTCAGGAGATTGTCTTGACCAGGACCACACCCCTAAATGCATTGAAGCTACTGCCATATGATTGGTTGATTAGATAATTGCATTATTGAGAAATTGAATGGGTGTTCCTAATAATCCTTTAGGTGAGTGTAGAATTGCTCAAGGTCCTTCAGATTCTGAGGTTCATGCCTATGGACTTTCTTTAGCTCATCCCACAGGGCAGGGCCGGCCCCAGGCATAAGCGAACTAAGCGGCTTATGTCCGTGCACATGTTACTCTGCATGTTAGGTGGGGGCCCCCAAATCAAATTCTGCTTAGGGCCCCCAAAAGGCTGGGACCGGCAATGCCACAGGGTTTCAATGGGGTTCAAGTCATTGGTCTGCCATAACATAACTTTGATTTTGTGGTCATTGAACCATTTGTTTATCGTGCTTTGGATCATTGTCCTGATGGAAGATCCAAACACGGCTCAGTTCAAGCTTCAAGGCAGAAGCATGCAGGTTTTGATTTAATAGCTGCTGAGTCCATGGACTGTCAGAGTCCACAATGTATCCTACAATGTTGTTCAAGGAATTTTGAAAGAAAAACCGTCCCACAAAAATCCAAGATCCACAAAGATCAATTCTGGTGTTTGTTTTCAGGTTTTTACTTCAGTTTCATCTGACCATAGAACCCTGTCCAATTGAAAGTTCCAATGATGTGTG
Organism: Umbra pygmaea; assembly: GCA_016801145.1. Classification (NCBI taxonomy): domain Eukaryota; kingdom Metazoa; phylum Chordata; class Actinopteri; order Esociformes; family Umbridae; genus Umbra; species Umbra pygmaea. The sequence goes on from JACXGM010029024.1 coordinate 9,024, forward strand.
GCAAACTGTAGGTGCTTGAGTTATTTGTTTGATGACACCAAGGTTTTTTTCCGGAAAACCCTCCCAAACAACCTATGGTTAGGTAGGCCATACTCATGCACATTTTGGATTGAGGTGACATTATTTTATGCATGTGCCAGCCTCTGTTCGGAAACCTTTGGACTCAGTCTAGTATTCAGCCATATGTTTTATCCCTGATAATTAATGTGTGTTTGACCTCTCTGTTGATAAGATTAGAACAGTGTACCTTACAATTTGCTTTAAAAGACAATTCTGCAGAGATATGCTGTTTATATTATCACGTTACTGGACAGGAAATATATTGATTACAAGACTTTCACTGTGGAATTGCTTGGTTTTGGAGGCCGGTAGAATGCAACTTAGAAATAATGCAACAAAAATTGAATTCCACTTATTTAAGTGACCCTCCAGGTCAGTGTCTAAAGCTCTGTCCCCCACGTCTGATCGAGCAGCTCCGCCCCTCAAGCCAGTGTCAAAGGCTCCACCCTCCACACCTGTACCTGCTGCTCCACCCTCCATGCCAGTGCTAGTGGCTCGACCCCTTGTGCCTGTGGCTCCCCCTCCACGTTAGAGCAATTGGCTCCACCCTCCTGGTCAATACTTGGGGCCCTGCTAGCCACGCCGGCATTAAGGGGTCAGGTCACCACAGCTGCGTTTGAGGCCCTGTCCGCCACAAGGCCAGTGCCGGAGGCTGTGGCCACAATATCAGATTAAAGGGCTCCAATGCCCTCATCTCAACCAGGAGCTCTACGCCTGCACCCGAGTCCGGGGCTCCGCCCCCCTCACCTCAACCAGAGGCTCCAACCCCTGGGGACCTCCAGACTTGTCACATTTGCCCCCTGCTGGCTGTGACGGGCTCGGGCTTCTAGAATGTTCTATTTTTTATTTACTGTTTAAACTGGACTGTTTATGTCATCATTCCAGTCAGTGTATGCGCCTATCGATTGCCTTCATTCACAGCACACTAGCCACAGCGTTTGCCGATTCATTCATTAGTTCTATGTATTTCTTTCTGCTGTTTGTGTTGTCAGGCTGTCGCTCAGTGTTTAAATGTTATGTGTGTGTAGATGTAGCATTGTACAGTATGTGCTGATCCATCAGAAGAGATTTTTATGTTTTTGACTCCTCATAGTAATTTTGATCAAGTAATATTAATAATAATTCATTGTATTTATATAGCACTTTTCAATGACCCAAAGTGCTTCACATAATAATGGAGGAGAGCCCACCTCATCCACAACCAATGTGTAGCACCCACTTCCATACACAGTCACACACAGACACACAGACAACACACACACCTACTTCCACACACAGTCACACACAGTCAACACACACAGCTACTTCCATACACAGTCACACACAGACACACAGACACACAGACAACACACACACCTACTTCCACACACAGTCACACACAGTCAACACACACACCAACTTCCATACACAGTCACACACAGTCAACACACACAGCTACTTCCATACACAGTCACACACAGACACACAGTCAACACACACCTACTTTCATACACAGTCACACACACAGAATCCCATTCACTTCAGTGATGCACGGTTGATTGATCACATGTCTCTTACCAGAAGTTAAAACTAGATTGAGCTTTGAGAAGGGATGGCCAAAACTGAGAGAGTTCAGGATCCAGTTCCTGAAAAAAAAATACCTTTAAACATTTTAATCCTATATTTTGTATTTTGGCAATTGTGGATGGAGACAAGTATTACCTTGAGATCAGAGTGGAATATGGGCCAGCATTCACAACAATCTTGAACATGCGAAGGCCTTGGTCAAAAACATAAAAAATAATTAAATTGTCATTCAGTCAAAAGGTATAGTAAACTATAGTAAACAAATGAATTTGTGCCATATATCATATGCTGCATATACTGTATATAATAGTTTACCACAGTCCATGGATAGTCCAGTTTTGAATGCTTGTAGGAATTTTGCACTTAGTTGAATTATTTAGACCCTTACAAAACAGATTGAGTTAGAAAACCTATCAAAAATATTGATGATGATAATGATGAGGATGTTTTGTTAGTTGAACTCACAACACAAAAGCTCCCGGGCCACTGCAAAGTAAACTTCAAACACTTCCATGTACAGAATCTAGAAAAGATGATTACAGTATGTACCGTAATGCCAGAAACTCTTTAATGTCAACAATACATTCATCATAATAAAGGTATATGCACATATGTTAGTCCAAAGACGTAGCATTACTTTACAGAATCTGTTGAAGTAAAAAAGAACTGGTCTTGCAATAAAAGTGCATTTCAGTAAATTTGATGGATCAGTGAAGAACATTTTGAACAATATCTTACTTTTTGTGCTGGTCAGCGTTCGAGTGATCTGAATCTAGGGTCAGTGCCAGGCTAGTCAATGAGGCCAGCAGGAGCAGAACTGGTGAAAACATGTCTATGCTAGTATTGTTAATTATACATCATACAAAATATGAGTACAGGGGTACTCAAGTCATTTTTTACTACAGGAAAATTTAATTGAAACTTGTAAATGATGGTACATTACACATTTGGCATCACAGGAAGTGGAAGTAGTATTGATAATGGTCACATCCGGCCCAGTGTGGGCTGGTATATGGACTCCCTTTCTTTGAGTTACCCCCCTTTGTGTGTCTTTTCGTTAGATAGCTTCCCTGTGTGTAATATTGTAGTTCCCCCTAGTGTTCGTTCAGTGCTTCGCATGGTGTTTTAGTTTTGCCTTTATAGTCTGTGTACACTCACCTAAAGGATTATTAGGAACACCCGTTCAATTTCTCATTAATGCAATGATCTACTCAACCAATCACATGGCAGTTGCTTCAATGCATTTAGGGGTGTGGTCCTGGTCAGGACAATCTCCCTCCCCTCGTTAGTATTTAGTTCTGTTCGTTCGTTCGTTCGTTCGTTCGTTCGTTTGGTTCCAGTTCTTCTGACAGTTAAATCAAAGTATACGTGTGATGAAGCCGTGCCTGCCTCCACTTCTATAATGAATTGTGACAATAATATACATTTTCATGCTAATTGAGAATTTCCTGATGAGTGTCGACATGACCCAGGCTCGATCTTTATTTACATTTCTTACTATACAAGGACTGCTTGAAGCATCCTGACAAATTATCGGCACTGTTAAATAGGATGAGGAAAAAATATAATGATATGATTACGCACACAGGTGCAATAGATTGCAGCCACTCTGTTTACTATTTAAACCCTTCACCATGTGAGGTTGTTGTCAGTAATTGTTCCTGTATGAGCTGTTTTCCTGTTGCCTTACTGCTACCTTTTATTTCTATGTATTGGATTCCCCCTGTTGAAGGATTAAAACTTGGTTGGTCTGCACTTGTCTCCTCTCTCTTCAGCATCATTACACATACTAGGGACAAGCTACTAGCTGTCAAGAGTAAGGCCTGCTAGCTAGACTAAAAACAAGCTTTGCCTGTCTACTTAGGACCGGATTCTCCATGGTGTCCCTGGCAACTGGATATGTATCCTGAGTTGCTGAACTGGAGGGTAGAGTGTCCGTCCATCATCAGATTAAGGAGACACTCCTAGACTTCATGGTCACTTCAAACTCCTCCAGATTTGGGAAGATTGATGTCACCTGCCCTTGGTTTTGCATATCAACCACTGGATGGCCAGTGGAGGATATAGGCTAGGAGCAGAAATGGCAAAAGTACTCACTTCACATACTCAAGTAGAAGTACAGATACTTGTGTTAAAAAATACTCTGGTAAAAGTATAACTACTGATTTAACTTCATTACTCAAATAAAAGTAACAAAGTACAGGCTTGGCAATTTACTTAAAATATAAAAGTGAAAGTAGCCTTGCAAATGGCAACCCTTTTTTATGCAAAGCTACCTGGACCACACAACTTTTACTAGAGTGCAAGCTGAGAAAATTCCATGGACATGTAAAAAAAGGCTCTTATGTGCCATTTCCTACATTTTAACTAAATGTCTGCCATTAGGCCTAAAACATCACATATGATTACTGTGACAGAGACTGGGACTCCAGGTTAATAAGATTCTGACTGAGTAGCAATATATTAATTAAATTGTGATTCTGTGAGAATTCACAGATAAGTTTATCTTTTTTAATCTTCCCCTTAACATTTGAAGGAATCTACATGTATGTGTGTGTGCAGGGACGCTGACATGGTGGGGTAACTGGGATTGTTGTCCCAGGCCCAGTCCTGAGGGGGTCCCAGATTTTGTCATATTTCTTTTACCGGGCAGCCCTAAATGTGGAGTTGTGTCCCGGGCCTGGGGATTCCTGTCGGCATCCCTGTGTGTGTGCGCAATACGTGTGTGCTCAAGTTCCCCATACTTTTATAGTTACAACTAAGGGATGGCAGCAGTGTATTAGAAATGACAGCTAGTAAATCTTTGAACATGGAGTGTTAATAATAATAAAGGCAATATGTCAGGCTAACAATTCTTACAATAGAAGTACTATAAAAGTTGGAGAATTTACAAATTCCGTGTGCATTGCATTAATTTTTTTTAATTAAATTGCAAATAGACATCCAGCAAAAGAAAAATGGCAAGTGATGTATGCCCTCAAATCTGTAGATGTGCATGGATTTGTCCTGAACCCCTTAAAGAACTTGGAAGCAACTAGTGTATACAGACCTTCTGTATAGTGTAACGTGTCATAATGTAATTTTTGTATAGGATAAATATACCGGTACACACCTTTTGTGATGTTGAACGTGTCATAATGTCAATGTGTGTAGGACAGTGAGTGAGTGA
>JACXGM010029025.1:0-13818 GCA_016801145.1 Umbra pygmaea
TGCTGGTGTTGGTCCACTGTGTTTTATCAAGGGCAGGGTCAATGCAGCTAGCTATCAGGAGATTTTGGAGCATTTCATGCTTCCATCTGCTGAAAAGCTTCATGGAGATGAAGATTTCATTTTTCAGCACAACCTGGCACCTGCTCACAGTGCCAAAACCACTGGTAAATGGTTTACTGACCATGGTATTACTGTGCTCCATCACACCTCAGCAGTGCCACAGGCTGATTGCCTCCATGCCACGCCGCATTGAAGCAGTCATTTCTGCAAAAGGATTCCCGACCAAGTATTGAGTGCATAACTTAACATAATTATTTGAAGGTTGACTTTTTTTATTACAAACACTTCTTTTATTGGTCAGATAAAATATGCTAGTTCTTTGAGAATTTTGGGTTTTCATGAGCTGTATGCCAAAATCATCAGTATTAAAACAATAAATGACCTGAAATATTTCAGTTGGTGTGCAATGAATCTAAAATATATGAAAGTTGAATTTTTATCATTACATTATGGAAAATAATTAACTTTATCACAATATGCTAATTTCTTGAGAAGGACCTGTATATCCAGAATTTACCAGAAATTAGTATTAACAAATGATACCTTTAAAAAGCCTACAGTTTTCAACAGAATATGAGAAATTCATTTTATTCAATATCGTTCTCTGTTCTGCAAGAGAGTGAGAGAATATTCTTTAGATAATTAAACCTTTGTTTACCAAACCATATGTTTCTAAATTGGATGTTCTAAAGCAAAATGTGTTGCATTTTCTTTGGCTACAAATATATGGAGCTACTGATGAATTGGGTAGATTGGCGGGTCTGCTCTGCTTGTTTATTCCTGTTGCGTAGCTTTTGTTATCTGTTGAATATGGAGGCTGTCTGTTTTGACGTGGAGCCAAAGGACTGCTGACAGAACCTCCTTAGTGAGCCACTCTCAGCTTGAAACAATTTGACTGCCTGGTCTCCCTCGGTGTGTGTGTCTGTGTTCATTCTCACTCTGCTCTGGTTGGTGTGTCGGGTGTCATTCAGTGTGTGTGGTGTGTGTGTGTGGGGAAGATTCACACGTAAGCATGGTATGTATATGCAAAAACTGGGCTTCAGACTTCACTGTCCCAGCCACACAGCCTCTCATATATAAAAGCCCCCACCTCCTCCACCTGGGTCACATCCGTCCATCACAGCCGCCCCGTCCCTGCCTTCTCTCCCTCCGTCTCCGGGGGACTCAACGTTTTCTGTTTCCATTTTTCTCTCCCCACTCAGTCAGGCAGTGGAGTGTGGTTGGCTGTAATAGAAGTGACAGCGAGTTTGTCTTCAGAGTGTAATGAATAGCGCCGGCTGTAGTGCTGCTCTACAGTGCATTCTTCTCAATGCTCGTCACCAGTGTCAGCGGTGAACTCGTTCAAGGGAAGACGAAGGGGCACCAAACGCTACTGTAGCTGTACAACATCCTGATTAGCAAGGCTCTACTTACCCAGGCTAATGAAGAGACCCTGGCTGACGAAGGAATGGAGATGCAGCCCCTGCAGATACGATAGGGCGGTATGTTTTCTGTCTTTGGTAGTTGCCGTACTCTGCAAAAATATCAGTAATCCCTCAAGGAACCACAACCCACCTTCCGTGGTCCTTTCTAAGCCCCAGAGCCCTCCCTATTTGACACAGGAACTGCGGATGTGCCGGTTTATGTCAACCCCTCCAACCTTTTTCTTCCAACTTCTCCCCCTGTCATCTATCGGTACTCAGCCCCTGATAGGACCCCACCCTGTGTGATGGAATAACTCTTCTTAGCAGGAGGCCTCAATCATAAACAAACACACACAATCAGACTCCAGTGATTGTACTGTTAATCACTGGATACCAGCGGTCCCCACTCCTGCTCCTGGAGGTTTTCTCTCCAACCCCAGTTGTAACTATCCTCGTTAAGCTTCTCATCCAAATAATTAAAAGCATCATCTGTGCTTAATTAGGCTTGGAATTCAAACCTGCAGAATGCTACTTCTCCAGGAACAGGAGTGAGCACCCCTGCCCTATACAAACCTGGACTTTTTGACATAAAACACAATTGAATTTCAAAGGTTAATTGAGATTTTAAGTGGGAGTTTTATAGCCGGTGCAGAGTACAAGACATTTCATCTTGATTATAACAGCAGGATTTTTTAAAATTTACATGTAAAAAATCACAATTATTTGACACCATTATCCACTATGACAACACTGAACTTTCTCACAATTCATTCAGCTTTTTTTCTGAAGCCTTCTGCATTTATCCCCAGCTTGACATTTTTCTTCCGGCGCCGGGCCGGAACATTAATAACAAATATCTTGACATTTTAATGTATTTCTGGGGAATTGAACCACTCAGACAGTTTATGTCGCACAATAGCCACTCGGAGAGAATGTTCCAGTAATGAATGACCATGATATTCCTCTCTAGAGTCTCCTGATGATCTTTTACTGTAATATATGCTTCTCATCTCTGCTTCTCCCTATTAATGCATCTTTATTCCAAAGATTCATTCAGTTGTTCTTGCTAATAAACGAGGCACAAGGTTGGTAGCGGTAACAGGAAAAAGGGAGAGACAGACGGAGGAAGATAAAGGCAGAGATAGAAAAAAGCATCAGAGGAGAGGGATGTAGAGAAATGGAGATAGCGCCATATGAAACAAAGGTACTGGAAATGACCACTGGTGAGATGTTCCACAGAGGTCCGGCTCCATGATAGCACCCCCCCCCGTGTCACCTCATTATTGATGAGCGTTGTGGGAGGGGCTTAGTATAATAAAAAATAAACATATCCACCTTTTCATCTGAGTGTTGATCATGACTCCATATGAGGCAGGGATGGAAGCCTGCTCCGCTAATATGATTGCCTTGTGCTCCACCCACATTTGCAAACCCCTGTTCTGTTCAGTTTATACAGGTTTTCTGTAGATATTCCTGGTACAATATGTATAGCCAGACTATAAATGTTTCAGATTATGTTTTTTTGTAAGTAAGTGATCTCATCACTATTATTTGATAGAATATTAGTATTTGTAGCACCACCAACTGATTTCATTCAGTTTCTGGCTATGGATGGAAGTGAGCCAGTGAATGACTGTATATGCATACATTCGGATTGTTGAAATATTAGTATTTCAATTACAAAATGGATCGTAACTTCAACGTAATGGTAATGTCAGATTCATCGGTCACATTCATTGTTTAACACAATATTTTATCACATCATTGGCTGACCAACTCCTTCCAAAATGGATGACATTTTATCTCTGTAGTGTCTGCCCCTGTCGCCGTCAGTGTTCAACCTCTACGGAACATTGATTCCTGTTGGCCTCTAGCCTTCTCTATGTTTGTTTGATCATGTATACTCTGGGTTTTGTTATGTTAGCTTGTGGATTTTCTACTTTTCTCTATGCTACTACAATTATGTACGCAGGTGCCGTTGTTTCTCTATTGATTGGGAATGCACTGTTTGGATATTTAAGCCTTTGAGGTTATCATTATATGCATTACCTTGTTTGTTTCTCAAGATGCTGCCTGTGTTATATAATTTGTTGTAGTAATAAACCTCCTGGTACTGCAACTGCTTCCTGCCTTTCTATAATCGTGACAGAATACTCAACCTGCATTTTGGAGTCAGCAGAGGAGGGTGGTTTTTCTGCGGCCTTGGGTGAGCGCAGCCGTATCCTCCGACAACACCACGACCAGCTCGCTAATCTAAAAACGTCTATGGAGGAGGTTCTTCAGTGTCTTACGAATTGGGATCCGCAAGGGTCGCCAACATCACCCAACAATCGGTCCGATACAGCGTTACCCTCCACTACCAGCTCTTCTGGAGGTACGGACACGGCCCTCCCTCAACGCTATTACAGAAACCCGGAGCGATGCTGCCGCTTTCTACTTTAGTGCAATCTATACTTCTCTCACAGAGCTGGTCGTGATGACTTGGACAAAGCAAAGATTGCCTCGTTAACTTCCCTACTAACTGGCAAGTCCCTGAAGTGGGCTACCCCACTATGGAAGAGGGCTGATTCAGAGACGGAGGATTATGACAACTTCACTGATCCATTCCGGGCAGTCTTTGACCTTCCTCTAGCAGGATGGGAGCAAGGGGACTGTTGACTGCACATCAAAATAGGACAATAGGACAACCGCAGACTACGCCCTAGTATTCCGGACCCTGGCCTCTGGAAGCGGTTGGAATGAGGTAGCCCTTCTCTCTTTGTTCCATAGTGGTTTAAGTGAGTAGGTGAAAATACAGCTGGCCTGTCGGAACGAGCACGCTACGCTAGACCAGCTCATAAGGATGGCATTTAAACTGGACCGATTGTTAAGAGCTAGAAGTAAGCCATCTTTACGCACCACCTTGCCATCTGTGGGTCCAGATAAGGAGTAGCCCATGGAGCTGGATTTTACCCGTCTCATGCCTGCCGAGAGGAGTCGACACCTCAGACGGGGTCTCTGCCTGTACTGTGGAGAGGAGGGGCACATCCTGGCACAATGTCCTAACACCCGGGGACCTCTGCACCTACAGGGACAACCTCCTCAATCCAGGGCTAAAGTAGGACTGAGTATTTCTGGTCTTTCCATCTCCCATAATGTCCTGACCTTGGAGATATCACTGGTTCATTACTCTGCTGCCAGTCCTCTGTAAGCCCTGATTCAATCAGGTGCTGCAGTGAATTTCATAGATGAGAACCTGGTGAGGGCCTTGTGAGGGCCTGGTGAGAGCCTGGTGAGAGCCTGGTGAGGGCCTGGTGAGAGCCTGGTGAGGGCCTGGTGAGGGCATGGTGAGGGCCTGGTGAGGGCCTGGTGAGGGCCTGGAAAATCCCTCTAGAGGTTCTGGAGAACCCCATTCCTGCTAGCAGTTGACAGCCAGCCTATTGGGAATGGTAAGATTACTCAGCGAACTGTACCGTTGTGCCCATCAGTAGGGAGTCAACATACTGAGCGTATCCGTTTTCTAGCCATTCCATCTCCTGCTCATCCGGTTGTACTGGGTATGCCATGGCTGGTCACGCATGATCCTGTCATCGCTTGGAGAGAGAGAGAGAGATAGTGGAATGGTCTGCCGAGTGTAGGATGAAATGTCTACCTGTTCCTGTTCTCACTACCTCCACAAAAAATCCCATTTGGAACCTCAACATGTCCAACATGGTGCACCCTGAATTCCAGGACTTGGGGAGGTGTTTTCCAAAACCAAGGCTACCTGTCTTACTCCACGCAGACCATGGGACTGCACCATAAAGCTACTACCAGGGGTGCCATTGCATTTCAGAGACCAAAGCCATGAAGACATATGTGCAAGAGAGCCTTGCTCAAGACCACATCAGACCATCCACCTCTCCCGTTTCTTACAGTTTCCTTTTTGTAAAAAAAAAAGGACTGAGATTTCTGGCCCTGCGTGGACTATCGCACCCTAAACAACATCACAGTGAAGTACAGGTACCCCATTCCTATCATACATTCAGCTGTAGCGATGATGACTGGAGCCAAATACTTTAGTAAGCTTGATTTACGCAGTGCCTACAATCTTGTGTGCATAAGGCAAGGTGACGAGTGGAAGACGCCCTTCAGTATCATCTCGAGCCATTATGAGTATCTATTGATGCCCTATGGATTGACTAATGCTCCATCAGCGTTCCAGGCTTTCATAAATTTGATATTCAGAGACCTACTGTGCCATACTGTTATCGTGTATATAGATGACATCCTGATATACTCTACTACTCACGAACAACACATCCTCCATGTCCGCGAAGTGTTGAACATGTTGCTACATCACCAATTATGTCAAGGCGGAGACATGCATGTTTTATCAGCCCTCTGTCTCTTTCATTGGCTACAGGATCACAGAAACGGGTCTCAAATGGAAATCGACATGGTGGACGCGGTCAAGTCGTGGCCAATTCCAGGCACAGTTAAGGATCTCCAGAGGTTCTTAGGCTTCGCCAACTTCTATCGGCGGTTCATATGCTCGTTTCTGAAGGACAAATTTACTACTGCTCGCATCCTGAAGCACCCAGACCCAGTACTCCCATTTGTGGTGGAAGTGGATGCCTCAGAGGTGGGCGTGTGCGCAGTGTTGTCCCAAAGACCAGGTAATCCTTCCAAGTTATATCCCTGTGCCTTTTCCTCCAGGGAACTCAGCCAGGCGGAGCGGAATTACAACATGGGGGACAGGGAGCTCCTGGCCATTGTGGATGCCCAAAAAAGATGGAGACACTGGTTGGAGGGGGCCAAGCATCCTTGATATGGACCGACCACCACAATCTAGAATACATGAAGGCGGAGAGGAGACTCAACTCTCGACAGGCAAGGTGGGCCCTGTTTTTAACACGCTTCAACTATATATCGTCCTGGTTCCAAAAACACAAAATTGAATGCACTGTCATGCATGTACGAGGTTGAGGCAAGATGCACAATGGAGGATTCCATTATTCCACCGGCAAGCATCATCGTTCTTATTCAAAGGGAGGTGGATGAGGACATATGCCGTGAACAGGTAACCAAAACCCCTCACACTCTACAAATGCTTCGGAGCAAATACTGGTGGCCTCACATGGCCCAAGATGTGAGAAGGTACATCTCATCATGCTCTAACTCCGCCCAGAGTACTAGCCCCAGGCATCTGCCATTTGGTGAGCTACATCCCCTGCCTATCCCTCAGAGGCAATGGTCCCATCTATCGGTTGACTTCATCACCAACCTACCCATGTCCAATGGTAACACCACAGTTTTGGGAGCTGTAGACAGGTTCTCAAAGTCCTGCTAGTTGATATCTTTCTCAGGCTTACCTACAGACTGCAGAGGCTTTTTTCAGGTATGTCTTTAGAAACTATAATATCCCAGATGACATTGTATCAGACCGCGGACCGTGATTCACCTTGCAGGTATGGAGGTCATTCATGGAATGCTTGGGAGTCACAGTTAGTGTCAATTCTGGCTACCACCCTAAGTCTAATGTTCAGGTGGAGAGTGCTAACCAGGAAATTGGACAGTTCCTCAGCTCTTACTGAAGAGACAAGCAAGGCAACTGGGCGGATGTCCTGCCATGGGCTGAGTACGCCCAAAACTCCCTGAGACACATGTCCATGACCTTAACACCCTTTCAATGTGTCCTAGGTTTCCAGCCCTCCATAGCACCCCGGCACCCCTGCACGTCTCGTATTCCATCAGTGGATGACTGGTTCAAGAGGGTGGAGAGGTTATGGATTGCTGCCCACACGCGCTTACAGCGCGCAGTCTGTCGACAAAGGGATCAAGCGAACAAGCACCGTAAGGAGGCCCCTGTGCCCAAGCCTGGGGACAGGGTCTGTGTTTCCACATGTGACATGCATCATATGCGTTACCTCGTTTGCCTGTGTTATATAATTTGTTGGAGTAATAAACCTCCTGGTACTGCAACTGCATCCTGCCTTCCTATAATCATGACAATCTCGTCATAAGTCCATTTTATATCTATATCATCTGTTAAATATATACAAATGCCTTTTTATTAATATTGACATGTGAGTAGAGACAGATATGACTTTGACTTGTTGCCTGAAGGTAAACTGTCAACAGTAATATAGCGTGCACCATGCATCCAGCAGAACAAGTACACTTAATAACTGTTTAACTCCCCTCATTTTGTCCCTATTCCTACTCCTTCTCTCTGCCTCCTGTTCCAATTCTCCTACCAATCAATTAACACTTTCTAGATGCTTCCCCGCACCAACCACTCTTACCATCGCTCTCCTCCTGCTTCCTCTCCTCCTCGTCATCCTCCTAGGTGCCTGAGTCTACCTAGCATAACCACAACAGTCCGATGGTACAGTATATCACCTCAGTGAGATGGAGGTATGAGTCACCATCTGGAGTCTGAACACAGCCCTTGAACACTGCAGTCATCCCATTACACTGTTCGCTCACTGTATTTTTCACAATATTGACACACTAGAATATGCTGAACAAAAATGTGGTATGACTTTCAACTAAAGTTCTAATCTATAAAAAATCAAATTTCTAATTGATAAAAAATAAAAACTTAAAACCACCTGACTAGTTTAGTTCAAAACCAACATAACTCTAAATAACTCATAACCATTTTTTTGATATATTTTATTTGTGATTTTTCCCAAATATTCTCCTCTCGCAATTGGTCATCTACAATTTTCCCACTAACCCTGCCTTGTCGGCAGCTCCAGATCTACCTGGACAGATGCAGGATGTGAAGAGCGCTCACATGGTTCACCCAACCATAGGTCAGGTCGCCGAGCCAGCCGATTATTTTTTCGCACTGCTCATCCTCTATTAATAAATTTTCCTTACTCCAAGTTATGGTAGAATCGAACAAAGACATTTAAAAACAAGGATTGTTTATATATATTGTTTATATATATATATCAATGAGTCATGAGCTTACGTTAAATATTTTTATTCAATTGTGGATTCATTCCTAAATGTTCATTTTCTTGACCACCATTTACTAATATAACAGCCAAAACACATAAACAATGAAATAACCATCTGAAAATAATTATTGACATTATTCGCTAAGTGGATTGACACCTAATCAGCATTTTATTTGGTGTAACTGTGCTGTTATTGTTAGACAACATAGCATGAAGGGACATAATAAACACACATTTACTCAACATGTATGTACATTTATATGCAGTACACTTAGTGTAGGGCAAGAGATGAATGCATAAACGTGGTAATAGTACATACTACACATTTACTTAAAGTACATGTACACATATCCAGTTCAATCTAGGTAACATATGAATTTTCAAATGTCGGAAGAAGAGCAGAGTATGTGTAAGGTAGGAAGTATATTGCCAGTGTTTACTTAGCAGGTGTATTGAAGGACTCATGTTAACATTCCACATGAGGCAGTGCCACTGATTTGATAGTACCCCATTTAGGAATTGATTTGATAGTACCCCATTTAGGAATTGATTTGATAGTACCCCATTTAGGAATTGATTTGATAGTACCCCATTTAGGAATTGATTTGATAGTACCCCATTTAGGAATTGATTTGATAGTACCCCATTTAGGAATTGATTTGATAGTACCCCATTTAGGAATTGTTTGGGTCAAAACCCTTTAAAAAACAGCAGTGGCAGAGTAGAACCAGCCAGCTATTATAAAGGTATTATTATTAGTCAAAGTCAAAGTCGTTTATTTATCATATGCATCGAATAACATCACATCATCCTATACAGAGAAATTCTTTTGACATGGCTCGACACATCTATGCAGTGGGCTGAAAAAGATTACAACAATATAAAGAATTTTTAAAACAATAATAAAAAATAGTAAAAATAATAATAATACGCTATGTACTGAGCAGCGATCTGGAAAATGTACAGCAGTAGGAGTAATAAATATTAAAAAATATGGCATGGAAAATTGCTTTTAAATGTGCTTAAATGTGCTTTTAAATGTGCATTTGAGTTCTGCTACATCAGATGTAGAGAGCATAAAGTGACCAGAGAGTGTTAGTGCTCAACAGATGATTGTGATCAGTGTCAGTGTTCCATGTTGAGCAGCCTAATGGCCTTAAAAGGGTTTCTGCTGAGCAACATTTTTAAAGATGGTTAATAGTGAATTCAACTAATTAAGTCTTCTGAAAATAACTTCACTGCACAAAGATGTGTTAGAGTACAATTCAGTGGATATATTCTGTATATTGTTTTATTGAGTGTATTTCACTGAGTGCCGCTAATTGCCTTGTGTGTTGTCTAGATGTTCTTGACTTAAATGTGGACCCCATTGGAAAAAATACTTGGACTTTGTGTTTTTATCCTTGCTGTAAAATAAATTTAATCCAAAAGCATATAACACATCTGTTAGTATCTGTAGGTCAGAATGACTGAATATTAATAGCTTAAAAACTTGACAGTACAAATCACATTATTGTGAGCACCCCTGTGAACAGCATGAACGAAACTGTTTGTGACTATTTGAATTCTTAACAACCTGCGTCCACATTTTTGTACATCGTGTACATTAGACCAACATTTCTACTGGCCAAAGCTGCCTGCTTGAAATCCTTGGTAGAGACTCAGAGGATAGTGGTGCGATTTTCAGCTTCAGAGCATCCCATACTTTTACCCTAAATCAATGGTTTATTTTTAATAAACATATCCTTCGGGGGAACCCTGAAAAATGATCAAAATAAACGCATGTACATTTACTCACTAATTAAACTGCATGCCCGTACTGTCCACACTCTAACACACACACACGCACGCACACACGCACGCGCACGCGTATCAGATGTGCAGATGGAAGCTGTCCCTGGGTGGACATAACACAGCACTAGTAGATTGGCTCATGACGTGCTTGGGTTGGGAGCGTGAAATACAGCTTACCTCAGAATCTCATCCACTCACTTCCTCTCCCCTCTCCATGTCTCTGTCTTCTTCCTCTCCCCTTTCCCCTCTCCATGTCTCTGTCTTCTTCCTCTCCTCTCTCCATGTCTCTGTCTTCTTCCTCTCCTCTCTCCGTGTCTCTGTCTTCTTCCTCTCCTCTCTCCGTGTCTCTGTCTTCTTCCTCTCCTCTCTCCATGTCTCTGTCTTCTTCCTCTCCTCTCTTCATGTCTCTGTCTTCTTCCTCTCCTCTCTCTGTGTCTCTGTCTTCTTCCTCTCCTCTCTCCGTGTCTCTGTCTTCTTCCTCTCCCCTCTTCATGTCTCTGTTATCTTCCTCTCCTCTCTCCATATCTCTGTCTTCTTCCTCTCCTCTCTCCGTGTCTCTGTCTTCTTCCTCTCCTCTCTCCATGTCTCTGCCCTCCCCTTCTCTGTCAGCCCCCCCATCTCTCTTCATCAGTTGAGTCGAGCGCTGCCCTGTGACTGTGGGCTCATAACTCTGTGTGTACTCTCAGACAGGGTGTGTTGTGTGTACATCTACGTATGTGTGTGTGTATCTATGTGTGTGTGTGTGTCTGAGGAACAACGAAAGTCACTTCACCTTCACTGAGGGTTTAGTCTGCAGTGTCTCACCTTCAATCAAAGTTAATGGAGCTGCTGGCACACAGTCATTTTATTCTCTGTAACACCCTCTCTGTTCAGAAATACCCCCATCTAACTCCCCTCGTTTGGACCAAAAGAACATTCTACAACACTAGTTTCCAGGGGCCTTGCCACCTGACATAAATAGTCCCTGCCAAGATTTACTGTTCAACTGACAGACGCTGGCTAATTTTTATGTGAGTAAGTGTTTTCGGGAGGTTGTCTATATAGGCCTGTATGTATTTGATTTATGATTTACACTGGTTCAGAAGTGGTTTATTTATCTGTCATGGCTGGCTATAGCCCTTCGTCTGACTGAAACCTTTATCAGATTACCTTTTGGTCTGTACTCCTGTGGATGTTCACGGTTGCAGTGGGTCAGTGAGTTCGAACTGAGGTGCACGTGTTCTGCTGCAAGTCCCCTTTGTGATACCTAGGAGGATGTATACTAAGTGGTCATTGTATCGTCCTGTCTCTCCACTGGATCTCACTACATCCCTCTAAGGAGGAACGGGATGTACTACTCCTTTAAGCATTTGAGGAGCATCCCTCACCGTGCCCTGCAGGATACTGCTCTGACCACCTACCATTCCATTAGTGAAATTAGCCTGAGAGAGAGAGAGAGAGAGGGAGAGGGAGATATGGAAAGAGAGAGAGAGGGAGAGGGAGAGGGAGAGGGAGATATGGAAAGAGAGGGAGAAAAGAGAGGGGGGCCGGTGAAAAGAGAGAGATGTGTGGAGCGAGAGCTGAAGGGATGTCTATCTGCTTTGTGACTCATCGTCCGATGATATCAAATGTGAAAATCTGCTAGTAGCACTTGGGAAGATATCGTTTAATTCCAAAAATATTCCACTGCAGAGAATTTGCTTAGCACCTGTGAATGTTGCCGTGAGAACGTTAGCCTGAAGTAAATAATGATCACGCTTAAACGTGCTAGAGCAGAAACACCAATTAGCGCCAATAGTTAAAGATACACAGCGCCTGTTATTTCACTAAGCCTACAGTATGTGTTTATCTGTGTGTGTCCGGTGCCTGGGCTAATTGAACATCATTATGCGCTACTATTAAAGAGAATTATAGATGTGGTTACAGTCTCCCTATGGTAAAATTAATTTAGAAAACAGATGTGTATGATTTCTTATTCGATGCCACAGTGCCGTGTGCAGCTGTTGTGTTCTTGAAAGCCTGCTTGCTCCTACACAGCCAGACTTCTCATTGAACAACTGAACAAAACTCTCATCAATGCAATGCAATGTGAACTTATAATATCTGCAGTATATCATCTTGGCATGCCATTCAGCCTAACCCATTATAAATATCTGCTGTCCGCTGTATGTGAGTCATAAGGACTCCTGTAACAGTGTAACCCTAACCAGCTCCCTGCTGTGCTGTCTAGAGAACCTGTTGTACACACAAAGCCCAAATCAAATCCAGGAAGAACCACCATCGATAACATATTAGAGGCCAGTTAGCAGCCTAAAGATATCTGTATTGATCTGCTAATCTTTCTTTGCCTCTTAGTCTGGAAGACAGATAGCCTTTTGCGTGTCTACGTGTGTTAGACTAAGAGAACGATGACGTTTCCTCGACTCTCTAACTATTTTTATTTCACATTGTGAGGAAAAAAGGCTGGTTTAAAACTGAATAGTGATGCCCCTGGTGACTCTTCAGCCAGGACTAAAACGACACGACCAGGGATCAGACAGTTGAGGGTGGCACAAAGAATGATCCATTTTGTGTTTCATTCAGGCGTATTACGCATGGAGTCCTCCTAACATTACTGTCTCCCATCACTCACATTCATTTACACCCCTTTCTTTTTCCAGTGTCCTTTACGGCCTTGTATCCGATCAATCAATGCTCCAAAGACATCAATACATTGATAAGTCGTTGACCCGCCAATTAAAAACTGAAGTGAGTTTTTATTACATATTCAAATTATTTGTGACCTATGACCCTGCTTGTGTGAACCCAACAAATTATTTTCGACACACCACTTCCTTTGCATAACAAACATTGATGAATACATTTATTTGAAGGCCTTTGTTGTTGTAGTCTTTACACGGGCAGTCTATCAGAATCAAAACTGTCAGTCCAATGTGGCGCTTATCTAAAATATATCTGGTTAACTCAAATTTGGCAGTACCATTTTTACTGGGACATAAATACCTGATCTAATAGCGGCTCAGCCATCCATAAAGAAATGCATCTATTTTGTGTATGTGTACATATGTGTGTGTCTAAATGAGAGTATGCCAGTGTTTGTGACCATGTGCATTGTATGTATGGTTTGGGCACGTTGTGAACACAGTCATGTGTGCCAAAAAGCACTCAGAGAATAAACTTTAAGGGCCAGAAATCTAGAGCACCGCCAACCCGGACACACGCTGCCCTGACGTGTGTGCTTTCCTGGCTTGGGGCCATGGAGCACATCAATTCAAATCAAAAGAAAGCTACTTCCCAAATCTAACACACCCTCCTATTCCCTACTTGAATCTCTCTCCATCACACACGCACACACCTACAGTGTCCCGCTTCGCCTCAGAAATATACTTACTTGGCAGGGCACGGCGCGTGTTTGTGCGTGCGCATGTGTACCTAATAGAACACAGTGAGTGTAACTGGGTTAACCCCTGTTAGATTGAATTATCTCTCTGTGTTCAGAACCAGCAATCGCATTAACATCCATGGGTTCCTGTATGGACATGACGAGAGAGAGAGGGGGGGGGAGGGGGAGAGAGAGAGAGAGAGAAAGAGAGAGGGAGGGCGAGAGAGAGAGAGAGAGAGAGAGAGAGGAAGAGAGAGAAAGAGGGAGA
>JACXGM010029026.1:0-13817 GCA_016801145.1 Umbra pygmaea
TCCAGGAGGAGGGGTGATGCTTCACACCTCCCTGCATCCTCTGTATTTGCGTCTCTAAAGAAGCAACTCCGGGAAGGAATAGGTGTGGGGTAGCCAAACCAGGTGAAAGCCCTTAATATCTGCATATCTGTCCTGTAAACACTTTAAACTTCCACTACAACATTCAGACAGATATGTCTTCCTCCTAGAAGGTGTTCTTGTTTCAGCCAATTGTTGTGAAGGGGTTTTTCTTCAACAGGGAAAAAAAATGCCTGCCATCCAACACAATTGATGGCAATGGTCTTCTGGGCCTTTTGGTATTCCTGAGCTCAACAGTGCAATTTTTTTAAAATTTACAAAAATATTTAATTTGGCCACACCTAATGTTTGTTTAAAATTTTCAGCCCAATGATGGCTTGCTTCACAGGCAGTGACAGCATTTTGAACTTCATATTGATGACTAACAGCCACAGAATTTGAATGCGAATGCCACACTTGTAGGCGCATCTAGATATTTTGTCTTCTTGCTTGTAAAAGAACTAATGAGAGAATTACTTACAGCTGGCCAATGAACAGCTGAGCAGCCAATTGTCCAAATACATTTTATAGCCAAAAACAATGTGCACACTGTAATGGTGGAGGAGGGATAATGGCCTGGGGTTCATTTTTAGGGTTTGACTCTTCGTTCAATTGAAGGGTCATCTTAATGTTACAGGATACAAAGACATTTTATACAATTGGGTTTGGGGAAGGTATTTTCCTGTTACAGCATGACTCTGCCACTGTGCACAAAGCATGGTCAATAAAAACATGTTTCAACAAGTTTGCTTGTTATCGATTAACTCAAATGTCTTGTACAGAACCCTGACATAAACCCAACTGAACACCTTTGGGATGAATTTGAACAGTGATTGTAACATCCAACATCAGTGCCTGACTTCACAAATGCTTGTTAGGCTGAATGGGCACAAATTCCCACAGACACACTAAAATCTTGTGCTAAGCTTTCCCATAAGAGTGGCAGTAATAGAGGAAAAGGGGGTGACAACTCCATGGTTTTGTAATGGGATGTCCAACAAGTTCATTTAGGTGTGATAGTTAGGTGTCCAGATAATTTTGGCTATATTTTATATGTTTTTCCTACTCTAAGATGTCCCCAGAACATCCAGTAGTTCCCTCAACGTCCTTAGCATGTTCTCTGTTGGCTGGACAGAGTAATGTAGTCAGTGATATTATCGTCCTCATTCATCCTTATCAGACAATGGATAGTGGCTTTTAAGAGCTGCATACTAATGAAGCATGTCACCATCCTACACTGGACAGGCAGACCTCAGAGGGTGTAGCCTCTGGCAAGGTCAGTCACAACAGGTTAATGGCTATGTTGAGTAACGTTAGCACCTTCTCTAACAAGGTGGCTAATCTACCATGACTGACAGGGTGGACACAAATCAAGTCTTAATGTGATCAATGAAGCAGACGGTAACGTCCCCAACGTAATTACATGGAATGTGTGTAAATGTGTCATTTCCTCTTAGCAAGAGAAAGTTTAGCATATTTAGAACTCATATTGAGACATATGCTTGAAGTGGAACTGACATTTTCAATGTTTCCATACTTTTACAGACTGTTTGGAATGACATAGAGGAATTTCAGATTATTCTACAACAATGTCAGTTTTGGAATGAGATTCATTTGAGGGGTCCCCGTGGCCTTGTGGGTTATGGCACTGCCTTGCAGGACAAGCTACATTATGACAGTCCGTGGGTCGAGCCTAACTGTGGCTTCTTCGACTATGCCCGCAACCTCCAGCGTGAGGCAATGCAAATTGGGAATGTACAGGATTTGGGATAGATAAATTGGTGTTTCTACTTTGCTACGTCACTCTTGACTTCCGTGTTGGATGTGCAGTGCGAAAAGAATCGGCCGGCTCTGCGACTTGGTTAGGTGAACCATGTGAGCGCCCTTCTACACATCCCGCATCTGTCCAGGGAGTTCGGAGCTGCCAAGTAGAAAGGATTAGAGGGAAATTTGACATCACTAACTGGGAGGGGAGAAAAAAATTGGGAAAAATCTAAATCAACTGTAGTAAAGTTTGTGACTTTACACAGACTTTTGGAAAATTCAAAGCAGGACTTCACACAAATACTGTATGTCAATTCCATGGCCACACTTGAAACAGAAACCACACTAATACATTAAGTGTATAAAACAAAATAGAATGAATGCATTTACGTATGTTAGTACAATTGGAAACATGTGGACTGTGCAAATGTGTTAACATGTCAGTTAGCCTGTCAGAAGTTCAACTCATCTCTACTTTTTGTGAAAACAGATGGGCTGGATAGCGACACAGTGTCCCTGCTGGTGCCAATGTAAAGCTCAAATTTACAAAGCATTGGGATAGATCAAATAAATGCATTAGAGGGGCTTAAAATTTAACAAACTTTGTAACTTAGACACACAAGACAACCGATTAAGTACATCTATGTTTAAATTCAATTCAACATTCTGACTTGTAATGTGCCTTTTCATTTAAATGTTGAAAAATGTTTACTCCATATTATGCAACCGGACATCTCAGAAATTCTTGCGAATTACGTACTCAGGGAACTCATTGGAAAACATGAATTACATAGTTTCAGATGCACATTTTACTATTAGCTATATTAATCCTTCTATTATGTTGCACCTTCACATTTCTTTGGACAGATTCATGCGAGAACATTCCACACATTCCTTGGCGTTATAATTAATTATTAAACGTTATTATATTAAAATGGTCACTATTAAGGTTAGGCATGAAGTTACTAATGGTTAAGGTTAGACATGAAATTACTGAGGTTATGGTTCGGATTAAAATTTTGCATTAACATTACCAAAAAACACAGACAATTACCTGTCTACAAAAACATGTGCAAAACCTCAACATCACAATGGATTAGAGAATAAAACACAAAATTTCCATCTGGATATTAACTCTCAAACAGTGGGATGAGATTCTGCAATTTTATATGCATATCCAACATTAATGACCTCTGCCCTAGCAAAGCAGGGCATGATACCAGTAGCGCGTCCAAGGGGGGCCGGGGGGGCTGCAGACCCCCTTAAAATAATTAAAATAATCATTTTCTACTTTTATTTTTTTACCTTTATTTTAATAACTAAAATGTGTACCAGTATTAGTTTAAGCACATCAGAAAAGTAGTTACATTAACTGTAAAATAACAAACCAAAGTATATCAGTTAATATGATTGCTTAACTTTGATATTAACATAGTTTTCAACTAGCCTACACTGCGTTCCAAATTATTATGCAAATTGAAATGAAGTGTCATTAATAGCATAACTCTCTGTGATTTGCTTTTTGTAGCCTTAACCTAAACCATAATGTTGAACAATCTTTTTTTTCAGGTCATTTGAGAATGGTTTTGAGGCCCCCATGTTTTTTGTGGAAAATACATTTTTGAATATTAGATTGTATGACTTCAACAATCGACTAGTGTGGACTTCACTGGAAAATGGGAAATAAACACAGGTGTGTACTGTACACAGGTTGAATTGTTAGATTCGCTGTGTTCACTTTATCGAATCACTGCACATGGTTATGTGCACTAGTAACGACATTTCGAACGTTGTTTAGAGGCTTAAAGCACGTTTTAAAACTTTCCCCGTAAATGTGTAAGGGTCTGTAAACTAGAGCAGGGTAATATCACGGTTTTCGCAATACCGATTGAGTTATTCTCACTACTGACAGCACTCCAGATATCCAAACACTTTTTAAAATTGGAATTCTCCTTTAACTGATGAGTGCAACCCTGGATGGTTCAGATGGATGGAGTAGTGGATGGTTGGTGGATGTGCACCATGTCCAATAAGGCTGTAATGCAGCAAGGAGGTGGGAGAGTCATGCTTTGGGCTGGAATCATGGGGTGAGAGCTGGTAGGCAGTTTTAGGGTCCCTGAAGGTGTGAAAATGACATCGGCAAAGTATATAGAGTTTCTGACTGACCATTTACTTCCATGGTACAAAAAGAAGAACTGTGCCTTCTGTAGCAAAATCATCTTCATGCATGACAATGCACCATCACATGCTGCAAAGAATACCTCTGTGTCATTCACAAAAAAAATGGAAAGTTGCATTGTCAGATTTACCTAAAAATGTGTGTGTGATTTACACAAATATATTGTGTTTATCCTCCTTAAAATATAACTTAATTCATTTCTATGAATATAACAAATAAAACTCTAAGGGCCCTATCTTGCACCCAGCGCAATTTACTTTTTACACAGACGCATGTACATTCCTATTTTGCACCCGACGCACAGTGGACTTTTCCCTCCACAGACACGCATTGGTAAATTAGGGAATGAATGCTCCCGGGGGCGGATCAACAAAGAGAGGAGGCGTGTTCCCTGGTGATATTTTGCAGTTTCCGAAAACAATTCCCACAGACCAGGAAAAACCTAGTCTAAAGTTAGTGGCGGGTTATTCAGATGCTACTTTAAGGGCTCATGCTTAGTCATAATGTAGCCTGTGCACAACCTGCAAACACTTTGCTTCTCTCATCTACACAGAGCAGTTTCCATTTTTGAAAACCATACATAATTACAAGGAAAAGTATTACCAGACAAGGGGAATCATTGTGTTGTCCGAAGATGTGAAAAAATAGGCATAAATCTAGTGTACACATTTACCCAAATTATTCAGGCTGAACATGGGGAAGTGTGGTTCGTGTGGCGCAGTGGGCTAAGTCGCTGTATTCCAGGGCAAGCTACTATCATGATAGGCTTGGTACGAGTCTGACTATAAGTATATTCCCGGGCTAACTGCATAAGGCAGTGCAAATTGGCATAGCGTTGCATGGGATTTGGATTTGATAAATCAGATTATCTATTGTGTCATATCACTCTCCAGCTACTCCTTGTGTTCAGATCGGGCGCCTGTAAATTAAATCTCAGAAGTGTAGTCGGTGAACGTAAACATCCTGTGTATCGCATCATTCGACTAAAGGCTTCCGTGTTTAGATAACAGTGCAAAATAAATCAAAGGCTCGTGCAACATGTGTTTGGATGAACCATGTGCACGCCCCTCGTCATCCCACAGATCTGTACATGGAGTTGTGGAGCTGACGACAAGGCAGGATTAGAAAGAGATTGGGGAAAGAAGGAATATCTGGTAAGGATGTTGTTATATATTTGTGCTTGTCATGTATACCTCCACAGACTGGCAAAAACATCTAAAAAGGATGGCAGGATAGTTTGATGATTCTTAAAGATTACTCATAAATGTCTTACAGTTGTAATCAATATTATTCAAACTCTGTTACAAAAATAAACATGGCAAAGACATAAGAATGATTCAAAAAGTTAAGAAAATAACTTTTAAGAATTAACAGGATACAAAAAGATAGCAAAGGCAGTGAATGTTCCCAGGGACACCGTTGGAAGCATCGCTTGTAAGTTCAAAGTTAAGGGAACAGTAGTTACAATACCTGGACAGGGCTGGAAAAGGAATCTATCAACGGCTGCAACCAGATTTCTTAGATAGAGTGACTGCAAAAGACCTGCAGCAAGACATGGTGGCAACAGGCACTGCGGTTTCAGTGGGCACAGTAAGGCGCGTACTAAGGGTAGAAGGTTTACATGCCAGAACTACAAGACTCGCACCACTACTGACCCAAAAGCACAAAATGATTCTGCTCCAATATGATCAAAATCAAATAAAGAAGCCACAAATGTTTTGAGATTATGTCCGGAGGAAGAAGAATGAAGGATACACTGAAAAATCACTATGCCAACAGTCAAGCATGGTGTTGGCTCGATGATGCTCTGAGGCTGCTTTGTATCTTCTGGCAGAGGAAAACATGCAGCGTGTGGAAGGCAAACTGGATTCATTGAAGTACCAGGAAATCATCATTTTATTCATTCATTTTGGGTCCTGCGATGGGTGTGGGGGCGTCCCATCCCTGTGCGTTGAGCCGACCAGATTAACCAGTTGTTTCCAGTGCTCACGGTCTTGTGCCAGCTGCTCTACATCCTCCACAGCAACTTCCGGTTTTTGGAGTTCGCCCGCAAGGACGTCAAGCCATCGGGTGCGGGGTCTACCTCTTGGTCGTCTCCAGCCTGCAGCTCTCGGATCAAACTGGAGAATGGCTCTTGTCGGGTGGTCAGGAGGCAGACGGAGGACATGGCCAAGCCAGCGGGTGCGACATTGCGCAACCAGGCAAGATGCTCTGGCCTGGCACGTGCGGGCTCTAAGCACTTGGTTGGAAACCCGCTGGGCCACCTGATCCTCTCAATGGTCCTGAGAGCCCTGCTATCAAAGCAATCTAATCTTGTAGTCAGTGTCTTGTTTAAGGGCCAAGTCTCCGAGCCATACAGCAGGATAGGGAGTACTGCTGAGTTGTAAATCTGGAGCTTCGTCTTGCGTGAGATGGTCTGGTGCCTCCAGAGTGATTTCCTTAGAGACTGCAGAGCTGACGCAGCCAGGGCTCTTCTGTGGGTGATCTCGGGTTTTAGGTCGCTGTTGTCTGTCACTAAGGATCCCAGATACACAAAGTTGTTGACAGGCTCTACAATGTCATTGCCAAACTGCAGGGAAGTTGGATGCGGTCCATCACCCACATACATGAACTTGGTTTTTGTCCAGCTCACCTGAAGGCCAAGCTTCTCAGCCTCTTCACTGTATATGCCCAGAGCGTCTCTCAAGTGGCTGTAGGATGTGCTGAGCAGAATGGTGTCGTCCGCGTACACCAGGTAATCCTAGGAGAAAATGTAATGCTGTCTGTGAGTAAAAGCTTGGTTGTCATTGGACCTTCCAACAGAACAATGAGCCCAAGAAGAAGTCCTGTAAAATATTACAGTGGTCATCACAGGCACCTGACATAAACCCAATAGAAAATATCTAGCGAGATTTGAAGAAGGCGGTTGCAGCACAGAAACCCAAGAATATTACTGAACTGGAGGCCATTGCTCATGAAGAATAGGCTTAGATTCCTCAAGAATGCTGCCAGACGCTGGTGACTGGCTATGCATCTAATTTATAGCAGGTCAAAACAGCAGAAGTGTGCTCTACTAGGTACTAAAGATGCTTGCCATGAAGGGGTTGAATAAATGTAAGACTGGAGAAAATATTATCAGTTGCTTTTGCAGTTAAATTTTGGGAAAACTGTTAAAGCATTGTTGAACTATTGCATTTGATTGATTTGTTCATTGCAAAGAGCTGAGAGTACATTTTGACAAAAAAATTAATTTGCAATGGAGGTTGAAAAATATTGATTACAACTGTTAGTCGTTTATGAGTATCTTTAAGAATCAGCTAACTACAGTGCCTTGCGAAAGTATTCAGCCCCCTTGAACATTTCAACCTTTTGCCACATTTCAGGCTTTAAACATAAAGATATAAAACTGTAATTTTTTGTGAAAAAGCAACAACAAGTGGGAGACAATCAAAGTGGAACGAAATTAATTGGATATTTCAAACTTTTTTAACAAATAAAACACTGACGAATTGGGCTAGCAAAATTATTCAGCCCCATTGCTTTCAGTGTAGCAAACTCCCTCCCGAAGTTCAGTGAGGATCTCTGAATGACCCAATGTTGACCTAAATGACTAATGATGATAAATAGAATCCACCTGTATGTAATCAAGTCTCTGTATAAATGCACCTGCTCTGTGATAGTCACAGAGGTCCGCTGAAAGCACATAGAGCCTTATGAAGAACAAGGAACACACCAGGCAGGTCCGAGATACTGTTGTGGAGAGGTTTAAAGCTGGATTTGCATACAGAAAGATTTTCCAAGCTTTAAACATCCCAAGGAGCACTGTGCAAGCGATAATATTAAAATGGAAGGAGTACAAGACCACTGCAAATCTACCAAGACCCAGCTGTCCCTCTAAACTTTCAGCTCATACAAGGAGAAGACTGATCAGAGATGTAGCCAAGAGGCCCATGATCACTCTGGATGAACTGCAGAGATCTACAGCTGAGGTGGGCGAGTCTGTCCATAGGACAACAATCAGTCCTATACTGCACAAATCTGGCCTTTATGGAAGAGTGGCAAGAAGAAAGCCATTTCTGAAAGATATCCATAAAAAGTGTTGTTTAAAGTTTGCCACCTGGTAAACATATCAAACATGTGGAAGAAGGTGCTCTGGTCAGATGAAACCAAAATGGAACTTTGCAAAATGTTATGTTTGGCGTAAAAGCAACACAGCTCATCACCCTGAACACACCATCCCCACTGTCAAACATGGTGGTGGCAGCATCATGGTTTGGAGCTGCTTCTCTTCAGCAGGGACAGGGGAGATGGCTAAAATTGATGTGAAGATGGATGGAGCCAAATACAGGACCATTCTGGAAGTAACCCTGATTGAGTCTGCAAAAGACCTGAGACTGGGACGGAGATTTGTCTTCCAACAAGACATTGATCCAAAAAATAAAGCAAAATCTACAATGGAATGGTTCACAAATAAATATATCCAGGTGTTAGAATGGCCAAGTCAAAGTCCAGACCTGAATCCAATCAAGAATCTGTGGAAAGAACTGAAAACTGCTGTTCACAAACGCTCTCCATCCAACCTCACTTAGCTCGAGCTGTTTTGCAAGGAGGAATGGGCAAAAAATTCAGTCTCTCGAAGTGCAAAATTGATAGAGACATACCCCAAGCGACTTACAGCTGTAATCGCAGCAAAAGGTGGCATTACATAGTATTAACTTAAGGGGGCTGAATAATTTTGCACGCCCAATTTTTCCGTTCTTTATTTGTTTGAAATATCTGATAAATTTTGTTCCACTTCATGATTGTGTCCCACTTGTTGTTGATTCTTCGCTAAAAATTACAGTTTCATATCTTTTTGTTTGAAGCCTGAAATGTGGCAAAAGGTCGAAAAGTTCAAGGGGGCGAATACTTTCGCAAGGCACTGTATCCTGCCTTTGTTTTAGATGTTATTTGCCAGTCTGTGGAGAAATACAAGACAAGCACAAATATATAAACAAGGTTTTTACCCAATTTGACTCCCGTTTCAATTCCCACTATAATCCTGCCTTGTCGGCAGCTCCGGAACTCCTTGTGTGGATCTGTAGGATGACAAGGGGCATGCACATTGTTCATCCAACCGCATATCGCTCGAGCCGCCAAATCTTTTCACACTGTTCACCCAACATGGAAAACTTTAGTCGGATCATGCACTGAATGTTTACGTTCACCAACTATACTTCCGCAATTTAATTTACAGGCCCCGATCTGAACATAAGGAGTCGCTGGATAGCGAAGTGGTAGTATAGATAATCCGACAGACACAGTTTTTGTTTCATTCAGCTTTATTTACTCAGTGCAACTTCTGACATCCACGTGAAAGATATAACACCAACATGTCAGAAAAAAAATAAAAAAATAAACATAATCACTGAGTTGGAAAAAGGATCACTCCCTTGTTTCAGTGTTTTGTTGAACCACATATTGCTTTAATTACATCCATTAGTCTGTCAGGATATGTCTCTACTAACTTTGTACATCTAGACATTACAATATTTGACCACTCTTCTTTGCAGAACTGCTCAAGTTCAGTTAAATTTGATGGTGACCGTTTGTGGACTGCTGTCTTCAAGTCATTCCACAGATTTTCAATGGGGTTTTAGTCTCATCTGACCATAACACCTTTTTCCACGTGGCCTTAGAATCTTCAAGGTGCATTTTGGCAAAGCTCAGTTGTGATTGCATATGGCCTTTCTTGAGGAGTGGCTTTTTTCTTGCAACCCTCCCATAAAAGCCACATTTGTGGAGAATTTGTGATATTGTTGTCACATGCACACAATGACCACTCTTTGATTATGAATTCCTGCAACTGCTTCAGAGTTGCTGTAGACCTCTTGGTAGCCTCTCTTACCAGTTTCCTCCTGGCTCTTTCATCCAGTTTAGAGCAACATCCTGACCCAGGAAGGGTCTGTGTTGTACCAAACACCTTCCACTTCTTAATAATGGACTTCACTGTGCTTCTAGGCACTGATAAAGCCTTTGAAATGTTTTGTATCCATCTCCTGACTTTTGCCTGTCCACAACATTATCCCGTAGATTTTTTGACAATACCTTGCCACCCATAGTTGATTGTTGTCTTCAGTTGCACTACCAAAGACTGAAATGCTTCAGGAAAAGCTTGTTTCATGCTGAGCTAATCAAAATGACCACAGCTGATCACAGTTGAAAGTCAATTGGCTTTGTGTGCTATTGAGCAGGTGATTAACTACACCTGATTGGGTTTACAAGTCATTTTAGGAGGGGGGTGATTCTTTTTTCAACTCAGTGAAAAAGTTTGTATTATGTCTTTCACTTGGATGTTATGAGTTGTACATACAGCTGAATAAAACAAAAACTGTGTCTGTCCGTTTTCATTTCAGGCTGCAGAGTAACAAAATGTGATTATTTTATAGGCGGGTGATTCTTTTCTACACCCACAGTTTTATGTAGCTCAATCTTTCTGTCCCTGGACCTCTGCTTCTTCCAACTTCTGTCCTACATCCTTACAAAATATATTAGCTTACTAATGAGAACATACCGGTAATTCTATTACTTGGTCTGGATAAGACTGTCTGCTAAATGAATTACAATTTGAGAAGTTAATAGCAAGTCAACATACAGTACCATTCCGCATTGACCTGTCCAATTAAGGCCTTTACCACAACGTATTTATACTTTTGAATCATCGAAAATGTAGGTCTACCATGTTTTCACTCTAGGTTGATCTGTAGGAGCAGACACATGTGAGCGCTCATTGCTGGGTGGAGTCATATTAAGGAGCAGCACTCAGAGGATAGTGGAACTATTGTAGGTTCCTGTAGCCACAGATAACAGAGAAATAAACTTGTTGAAATTGTGACAACACTGACTGATGTCAAAACAAAAAGCATTGCTTTTTGCATCATTCAGTACACGTTTTATACAAACTGACATACACTGTCAAAGATATCTGTGAAAAAAACATGAAGATATGCTGGTAATTTGTTGCCAGTACATTTTCAATTATTTTACGGACATTTCCTTCAAAGACAACAAATGTCCGTTACAAAGTAATCAGCTGTGTGTTTATAAAAACATTACTGTGTTTATAAAGTATTCAAGGTAAAATAATTGAAAATTACTGGAATATTTTCTACCAGTAATTAGGGGTCCAAGCCTGAGGGGGCTGGGAACCGTGTTTGCAAGGCAACGCAGTTCACAGATCCAGCCAAGCTGTGGAACCCTATTGTTTTCCTAAGGATTATTATTATTCTTCCACCTCTAAAGGTCATGCTACTGCCTAAACCATACATGGTTGACGGGTGCCATTTTCAGGACTGCTTGAGACCCCTGCAAGGACCTTAAACAAAAAATGCAGCTACTTCATCACTATGTGGCGCTGTAGCAGAAATAAAAAAACATGTTTGGACTTATAACTCCCAAACTGTACATCGCACCTTAAAAATACACATATCCACGCGTTCCCTGATTTCAGTTGAATCTTTTGATATAGGCGACGCACATCTGCCTACACTTTTATATACAAAAAACAGCAGTTTATTGTAAACCTACTTTTTCAAACTCCTCCTAGACCATGCGACCGATCTGCACAAAACTTGGTACAGTACGTAGGATCTTCAGACCGACCTGACAAAAAGTTATCAAAATAATTTTTATCAGATGGAAATTGTGCAGATTACTCACAAACAAACTTGTGTAGCTAGCTACAAAAACATGAACTTTGCCATATCACTGCCAAAATTAATGCTATCATCACGAAGCTTGGAATTCTTGTTTGGCATGACCCTTAGCCTGGTTAACACCAGACCTTTCTCAGTTCTGACTGAGAGTGGGTCTGGGCAAGGTTCATTCACAGCCCATTTCCAAAGGGGCGTCACCAACGGACGCCACTCAAATGACTCACGGCGCAATTGGATATATCTGACTTTGGTCGAATCGAGTCGGCAAGACCGCAACATAATCTTTTTTTTAGATATGAAGGCTTGGAGTGTTGTTCTTTGCTCGTTTTTTAACAAAATGGAAACCTTGAAATTGCTTAAAACAGATAAGATAGTCGTTGTAATTGTCTGCTTCAACCAATGACACTATATAGCTGCGCTATCGTCATCGTATAAAGCCCGCCTCAACGGTTGTGATTGGTGCGTCGATTTGGAAAAATTGGAAATGGGTTTGAATGGGCTCTTGGCCAGACTGACTTGCAGAGCAAATCTAAATTTGCCGGAAGTCTGTCAGGGTTTTCCCAGGCTACATGACCATATGAGGCACCCCAACAAATTTGGGGGTGCTACAAGTACAAAAAGCTCATCCGATTTTTATGAAATTTTGAGGGTACCATCTAGGGCCACTCCTGAGGCCACCCCTACAGTGATGTACTGATTCGTCAAAGTGGGCGTGACCTATGGGACCCAGGTTTGGATTTACCACTTAGACTAATGTCAGTAACTTTAAATTTACAGTGTAGATGTACAATTGTTACTGGACCTCACATACCAAAAATTATACATGTGGACCACTAAGTGGCGCTATAATGATGTCAAATGACTATAACTCCCACATTAAACTTCACACATTAGAAATCCTTTACAGCCACGTGTTCCTTGAATTTAATTGAATCTGATGATATATGACACAGCCAGTTCCGATAAGATTTTTTCATGCAATGCGCAAAAACAATCTCCAGACAGACCTGACCAAAAGTTATCAAAATAATTTTGCTACGTTAAACTATGGACAAATTCCGCTTTCCATGACTATCTTAAAGTTTAATCTTTTTTTAATGTGTCAGACGTTAGGTTACAATTTTTTTCAAACATCGACGTAGTATGTGATGGCATTTCATCATCTGCTTTCTTAGTTTGTAATCCCGTGTCTTGCTTATGACAACTGCTTTTGTCTTCTCTGACATGATTTGACCGATTTCGATGCACTTCTCTCAACATTTTGAACTGCCTCGGAAATGTTAGAGCACATGCAAATTACTATGACCTTACAGCTCGGGTGTTGCGATATTTCCTGGCTTTTACGTCACCGCCATTGCACAACTGTTTTCATAGGTTCCACTTTCGTGGGCTCCGCATGTAATCAAGGGTGACTTGCGCCAGGGGGGACTCACGCAGGGGAGGCACAAATTTAACAACATCAAACACAGTTAACTAGCTAGTTATTTGAACACCTTACTTGCTCGTGCCTACTTTTGAAATGAGCTTGTGCCCAAAATAAACATGGGCAGGCATGGAATGTGCACTTAATGCACACACTGCCTGCGCTCTACTTTGATAATGAAAAAAGCACAATAGACAATAGCTCAGAGGTTAATTTCAAAAGGACAATAAAGTATAATATATATGCTGGCAATAAGGTCACTTTGGTGTTGGGTATTATGAATAATCATAGTTTACATGTTATTAAGCAAGGATAATTTTTTAAGAAATAACCAATTGAGAAAATGTATACTGATTTGATTGAACATGGTACTAATACGGTATGATAAAGTTAAACTGCTGTTATACTGTTAAATGCATTTACAGTTGTGTACATAATTATTTGGATACTATACTGACACAGTTTTCATAATTTTGTTTGACCAAGTTTACCAAATATATATTTAAGTTACAGTTAATTAAGTTTAATTTAATTTATAGTTTATTTGTCAGGGACAATGTACAAAATACATTAATCTTACGAAAAGATGTTTTGTACCAGATTTAGCTAATGCTAGTTTCCATCTGCAGTCCCCGGGCAGGTGCACACAATATTAAAACATATTACACTAAACACATGTTTAAATAAAAAACTAATCTAAAAACAATCACAGCCTGAAATA
>JACXGM010029027.1:0-13817 GCA_016801145.1 Umbra pygmaea
GGGGGGGGGGGGGGGGGGGGGGGGGCATGGGCTTCTACGCAGCCCTTACATTAGTCTGGCTGCCCCTGTAAGGATAGTGAGCTGAAGCCAACAATTTTTAGCCTTACTGTTTACGTGGAGTTCAAAGAATCCTGCATCCTCCACGGGATGCCTTATTATCCATTCCTTTTTCTTCTACAAAAAGAAGTATACAGCCTCGTCCTTACACTGGGGTGAGGGAATGTGACAGTGCACTGCGTGGGACTGTAAATAGGCTAACACATAATGCTGAGCACAGATAGGCCATCAAAACACCATTAATCGTACCTTTGATCCTCATCCAATAGGTTTCAGCGGAAAGATGGCTGTTGTCGATTCCATAGGCTGAGTTTGTTTTTTGTTACAGAAGTGACTGAGTTTGTGTAGACTCTGAGAAGAACCACTGAATGGGAGCGGCTGCTTAGTAACGGGAGGTGTTTTGCTATTAAGGACGCCAGATTGTGGAAACTCAAGGCTACTGTGGTAATATAACCGGTCTCTTGTTTATCGGTGGCGGTTGGATTCTTTGCAGCTTAGTGACAATGATTTATCAAAGGCTAAAAGTGGAATGGGCCTTTCATTGGATCCCTATTTATATCTGGAGTTAAAACATGCTATACTGAATAAAAGATATGTTTATGGGAAACACTTGTCATCTACACTGTAAATAGGACACAATACTGTTATAATAGTGGTGTAGATTCCACATTAAATGTGATAATACCCAAAATAGTGTTTTACTGCAGTGTTTGCCACTGTAAGAGTGTTTGTTAGAGACATACGCAGTACCAATCTGTATTTTTTGGAGATGATAGGTGAATTTTCTATTGTTAGTTTCATAGGGATTGTAAAATGAAAAGCTGTTGGGTATTCATCACTAGTCATTTTTTCCACTTGAATCTCGCCGGCTCGGGCAGACACAACAACAAGACAAACTATCACAACAGGGGCCTGTCTTCAAGATGCATTGCTGGAAAGTCATGTAGGACAAAGTGTTGGTGTGGAGAGAAATGGCAGTGTCCTGAATAGCCTATAGAGAGAATAACAGAAGGAACGTTTAGGCTCATACAAAATAATAGATTACTCTAACGCTTAAAGATGCAGTTAGGGATTTTTTCAGTTATAAAATCATGTTGTAAACCTCCCATTTTTGCCTGAATGTGTATGTGTTTATATGTCCATCAACTCTAAGTGGAATCACTGTCATACCTCAGTTAGTCATGGAATTCTGAGTTTTAATCTGGCGGTTTTTATGACATGGGACACAAATCATGACATGGAGCACAAATGCATGGTGTAGTACACAATTTTCATGCACCAAAATCACAGATTGCATCTTTAATGTATGCATGCCTGATGACTCTGACATAACATTCAAAGCCAGTTTGGAGTTCATTGTGCTGCATTGGTGTGGGCCTTGGGCATGTTCTGTGCTGGCTGACACTCTCCTTGGCCTGCTCATCACCGCACTGCTCCACAGTGGAGGCCATCCAGCATCAATAATGCATCAGGCCCAGGATTACGGGTGATTGGTGAGCTAGGCAGCCAAGAGAGTACTGCCCCGTCTGCAGATATTTTATCCATGACCTGCTTTATTCCTCAACACACACAGGCCCATGTGATTAAATCCAACTCGCCATATTGTAGGTCCCAGTCTGTTTTTTATATTTATAGAAAATAATTTAATATTTTGTATGGATTAGGATCAATAATGTGCCTGGGCAGCAGCTCATCTTTGGAAATCAAGACATGATACAACATACAATAATTTACACATTAAAATCCCATTTCAGTAATTTAGCAGATATTGTTATATAGACAGTATATATAATACATAAAAACAATGATAATGCATTATTATTAGTAATGTCTATGTCACGCTGGAAGGTGTTTGCTTATCTGTTATTATTTCAATCTGTTTCTATTGCTAACTTGAGTTACCTGAACTGACAGAGTTCCAGTTGGTCATGGCTCTATTTAGCACTGTGCGCCTCCCAGCTTCTGTTCTGCACTTCAGTATTGTGATCAAACCTCTGGTCAGATGCCGTATGTGCCACAGACCGGTGTTAATTACCTGAATAGACAGCTAAGCAACCTCAACACAATTACACCTCACACAAAGACCGGAGGTGCCTACGAAAATCCACTCTGCACTGTCAGTGTGCGCTCTGGGCCGTTCATTAATTCAGAGTGTTGTCAGTTTGTCTGTTCGTCAATTCAAAGTGTTTCCTACTCAGGGGACCCAGAGCACACTGGACTCTGGCAGAATAGTAGGCGTGGCCAAGCAGCTACGAAAAAAAGACAAAAATCTATGTTTCCAAATGGCAAACAAATACACTTGGTATTGTAGTTTTAAATGTAGTGACGGTATTATTTATGTAATTGCTAACTGTTAGGAACTGTCACGTACAACGCCATCCTTGCTAGCATTATACAAATAAAAAACTTTTGACTTCACATTTCATTTGCTGATCAACAGTGCCAAACTAACAATTCTGCCATTGGATTTTTAAAAAAAGTTGTTTCCAAACCTTACATTTGCTCGACTATGGTCAACAATTCTGCCACACAGCACCAAGTCCAGTAATGTGGTTCTAGGGATGGATGGATGTAGCAACGCGTAACTCTGCAACACTTAGAGTCATAAACAAACTGTCGAAGGCAGAACATAAATGATTTATGACCTTATTGTAATTGCTTAGTCTCTTTCATTCAAAACATTTTTTAACTAAAAGAGATTTGTGTGATATTCTATAATGTAATAAACATTCAGATGAAAGAAATGCAGATGATTACATTTCATATTTCATTGTACATTCTAAACAAATTTGTATAGTTAAATCAAAACGAATAGCTTTTTAATAGAACATGGTTTAGACTGGAAAAAAAAGGTGCCGGGCGACCACTGTGTCATTTTTGGTGGACCTTGTTTACAATTACTAGGTTGATAAAGCTTCTACCACCCTTAGAAACATTGTCCAGTCCTGTGCACTTAGAACAGCAATGCAATTAAATGCAACTCGGAAAATATATCTATTGTATAAAACAGATATCAATAAAACCATATAACATTCAGGATTTGGTTAAGGAATCATATGCCAGGGGTCTCCTAAAGGCTTGCCCTTCTATGGATGGTAATATGGTCTCAATGCATCAAGTACAGCTGTTTTGTTTGTGATGTCTCTATGTAAGTTGCAAGTTCCTGTAGATGGCAGTTAGAAAATAAAAATATACAGTATTTTTTTTCTTTGCATCTTAGGCCCGTTTATGGTCTTGGCCCTAGGGCTTCAACCCTGGTAAGCCCCTGTATTAATCCGGCTAAAGCTAAATACTATACCGGTATTTATCCAGCGTGCGTCTGTGCGAGCGTGCATGCATGAACGTCTTTGTGTGTTGTGGTCTGTGCACGGCGTAGTGGCATCTGTAGCTGCACCACTAATATTTCATAATTTCTTGTTTTCATTGAACTGTTATTTGAATCATTCATTAACTTCCCTTTTTCATCACGCATATCATTTTAATCAATAACTCAGACGCCAGTGATCCAATAAATAACCACTGTATTACCTCACTGATAGTGCAAAGAAAAGTAAGGAAAGTGCAGTGGATATGCGCTAAGATTTAAAAAGGGATTAGTGTTTTTGTGTTTGTCCAAAATGTTCCCTAAACAGAGCTGCTGAGAGATTCTTAGCTGGTTTAAGAAATACCGGAGAAAAACACATTCAGGCCCAGGATAATATGTTAATCAAAATCCTCAAACTAAACTTCATATTAACAATTGTGTGCATGTATAATTAAATGCACCTTATTCTCCCAACCTGGAATAATTAATTTTGTCAAGCACATTTGTTTTACAAAAAGCATTAAATATGTTCCATCTGAATTTCCTTCTGGGGCCACCTGACACACACCTGATATGAATTAAAGAACACAAGAGAGCTAGGTACAATCAAATTGACTGTCACTTATCCTCAATCCTCCTTTCAGAGAATCCCAGTTTGGGGACACACCTATGTGCTTGATTTCCATGTGTATGTGTGTGCATGCGCAGGCTTGGAAGTGTGTGAATATGTGCTCGCCTGGATTCATGTCAATGTGTGTGTCAATGTGTGTGAGCAAGTATTTGTCAGTGCGTGCGTGTGAGTGTTCTACCACTCCAACCAAACTCTCTCTCAGCGGGGGCTCGTTACTAACCCTAGTCAGGTGCGCCGGAGTCTCGAGCTAGCTCTGGTATTTGTATGAATAAATAAGCATGGTGTGTACACATACACACCTCACGATTAATAAGCCCCGGATTTTTGCTACTTTCCTGATACGACACCACTGTTCATGTACATGGCCCTTGCATCAAAATGATGCAGGTCCTCTGCTAGACGGCTCGCCAATCATTTGGGTAATTATACAGCGCAGTTGTATGGTTGGGATTATGTGAGAAGGGATTTATTGGGCTTTATGCATATTTTAGTATTCCGACAGTACTTATTCCTCTTGATTTAACATGGAGGCTGATTTTCAGAAGTGGAATTTCTAATATTTGGCCCAGTTCATAGATTCAAAGATATACAACAACTACATTATTTTCAAAAGGCAATTTTATGTTTTATGTCTTACCTAGAGCACATACAATATCTAAAGACATGTGTTTTATAAGTAGTTCAGAGGATGGTTCTGTTGAAACAAAAAAAGACCAGGTTGATCAATATTAGTAACATAAAGAAGGTTGTTGAAGACAAAAAGACAAATTTCATTTACATTCAAAGTCAAGCTTCGCTCATCTCATGCTTCTAATTTAGAGGTTTCAATCAGTCTTACGTTGAATAATAAACAATAAGCAGTTTCATATCTGTACCCTATTTCTCACAAAGAGTATAATTTCTTTTCCTATTCACAATTGTCCCCCTGGCTGTATTTCAGAGTAATTTAATTTAGGAGACTTGCCGCAAGGGTCTTTCTGGAATCGGGAATAAGTCTCCCTGCAACACTCTAAGCCTGTTTTTGATCTGTTTTTATAAATAATTTTCGTACGCCTTTTGCTCTATCGCAAACACAAAATATATTATTTCTGATCGCATACTCCAGAGCAGCCTCATCCATGATAAGTCCTGTAGTAAAACAAGTGTAAAAAAACAGATACAGGTTATCTGCACATCATCCCAGATCAAGGCATTTATGTACAGTAATAATTCACTGTATAGATTCCACTGACTGGTAGTCATTTCCATACAGATAGAGAAACAGACTGAGGCCGGATCAGAGTTTCCAGTCAAATGAACAGGCAAAGGATAGGCAAATGAGAGGACTTGAAAGCAGCTTTAAATGTGTTAGACCGAGAGCATCTCCCTGTCCCCTGACATGCTTTAGTAAGACCCAGGACTGAGAGTCATTGGGTGGGTAAAGAGAGATCGACAGAGACAGAAAGAAGAGAGGGAAAGCAAAAAAATGGGAGAACACATGGAGAGTCTGTACACTCAGACAGTAGACAGTAGATCTACGATCCTAGTGAATGTCAAGCTTACAAGCTGGGAAGTTACCCTAGCAAAACAATCAAATTAGGAGACCCAGAGAAACATCACTGTCTGCTACACTCAACCAAACCGGAACATTGACCAAGATTAATGGTACAGTAGGTGAGCTGCATATTGTTAACTGTTGGAAGATGTGATAAGTGTTCATGGTTGCTGGGTACACAATGCAATGGTGCTTTTTTACTAATAGTGAGGATTTATTTTTTGAAACAAACATAATGCTTGGACTAATACCCATCGAGATTATATGATGTATTGTCATTCCGAACCATAAATACTTTGTATTACATTCTGAAAGAGGAAATCCCTTGGACTCATACTCAGTCTGGCAATTATAACAAACATAATCTGTACAAGCATTACAGTGACTCTTAAAATGGCGTTGGACCAAGTTTATAGATATAGAGGATTATTATCTGTATGGAGACTATGGCTTTTATCATTTCATGGCCCTTTGATCACCTACTTGCTGGGTTGCTACCGTATATCTCCGAAATTCTCCAAAAATATAAACTGGTTGACACCTGACCCTTCTCAGTTGTAACTGAGAGTGGGTCTGGGTAAGGTTCATTCACAGCCCATTTCCAAAGGGGCGTAACGAACGGACGCCGCTGAAATGCCTCTTGACGCAATTGGATATATCAGACTTTTGCCGAATCGAGTCAGCAAGACCGCGACAACATCTTTTTTTTACATATGAAGGCTTTGAGTATTGTACTTTGCTCGGATTTTAACCAAAAGCAAACGTTCAAATCGCTTAAAATAGACACGATAGTTGAGTCGAATGAGTGATGTTCCGGATGTTTCATTGCGGCAGACATCGTTGTAATTGATCGATTTTTTCCAGACAGTAGTTGATGAAAACAACTTAAATGAATAAATGTGTCAATACATCTGTTGAAATACAAGCTTCCTTTTCTAATTAAATTAAATAAAATGTGATTTTTTTAATTACATGTCAAATGTATTAATCACTCTTAGAAGAACAGTTTCTCACTCTGACCTAAAATAAGAACCTATGTTTGGTTCCTGAGAGAACCCATTTCCACATGCTTTTACATGGAATGCAAAAAGGTATCTCTAAGAAACCATAAAGGTTTATGCTAAATAACCCTTTTGAAACTGTTTGTCTAAGAATGTTTGCTAAATCTTAATTGTACAATTGTCAACAGATAAATTGGGCATGCAGAATAAGCCAGAGGCATCTTGGAATTTAACGCTGCACTGGGCGAATAGGATTCTCCAGTCCAGTCAATGTACCCAGAGTGGACAGACTGTTCACTTATGTGGACTTGGCGTATGGCACCCATTCCCTTTACACTGTTAACAATGTTTTCTTTACATGTTCAAAATAACAGAAATGACAATTTAATAAGTATAATTTGTTTTGATGGGTCCCTGAAATATTTCTGAGCTCACAGCTTAAAACAAAATGTTCCCCTTGCATTTTTAGCCTCAAGCGAGAGAGCTTAATAAAATGACACCGGCCATTATTAACAAATATTTTTTTGACAATCAGTCATCTTTATGAGCTGTTGATGTTAATTTATGTCAAGACTTGTTAGCCAGATAAATGACACACACATGATGAAATTGGATATTTGGAAGCTTTTGGGAAATGCGCACGATACAGACTGACTTGTGAACACAGCTCAAGATGTCATCGCTCTTCTTCGTTCCAATTGAAACGGTTCCTGATCCATACAGAAAATTAAATGTTCAGCAATCACGCAGTCATGCAGTCAGAAGTCACCGTCACAGGGGTCTAAAATACACCGTAAAATAGCAGGAGTCATCGGGTACTAAGGGGGGCTTAAACAGACTTTGTTGACATTGAACCAAAGCCTCATCCAGTCACATGGGTTTGCTCTCTTGCTTAGTCTTTCCTGACGGCAGTTTAGGACAAGGGTGGCAGGGCATGATTACCAAATCAATAGGGGTGATCGACTTTGTAGTGAACACACAGAATTGATATCTAGTGACACCGGTCGCACGTTGAGCCACTTTCGCCTGGATGCAAGAATTGGCTTTTAGTCCTCTTTTTGCTGTGCTGGACTTAAGGCTAGATGATGTTTAACATTTAAACAATAACGTTTGATGAGCAAAAGGCCAAGCTGTGCCCCCCCAATGAGTATCTTATGCTAATTGACATATTCCTTTTTAAAATTGCTGATTATTGTAATGGGAAATGTATCTGTTAAAGACTTCACTGTTTTATTTTTTTGGGAGGGGAGCGATTGCTCATGTTTTTATGGTCTTTTCAGCCATATATTTGCTATAATTGAGGGTGCAAAACATTTCCCGTAAATCTACCTGGGTTGATTGCATTAATATTACTCTGTCAACCCTTTCTCACCTGTGACATTCCTTTTTTTTCGTGGGAGCATTTGTAATGACCTGTCAAACTCACTGCTGAAATGTCTGACATGGGCTTAATGAAATTCAAAGGTTTTCACTGCATCTGTAACAACAACAGCAACACATCTTATCCAGGAATGTGACATTGTACAATTAGGTTCAGTAGGCTGTTCCAGTTCTATCTACAGTACAATCGTGCAAACCTCATAATATTGGAGTACCACAACACTCTCATTTGGGAGCTAGCCAGAAGTATATTGGGATTCAAATCCCTTACCTGACAAGGTCAGCTGTGACCAAGAGCAAGTCACTTAATACAACCATTGCACTTGTACAGTAAGTCATTCTAGGACAACAAATTTAAAACGGCAGAAAAACAATGTAAAACATGTTCTGCTCTATTTCATTGACAGAATGATCCCATCCAGCAGTCAGGACTTCTTGGTTCGTGACCTTGTGTCGGGGCGTGAGTACGACCTGTGCGTGCTGGCGGTGTACGATGA
Organism: Umbra pygmaea; assembly: GCA_016801145.1. Classification (NCBI taxonomy): domain Eukaryota; kingdom Metazoa; phylum Chordata; class Actinopteri; order Esociformes; family Umbridae; genus Umbra; species Umbra pygmaea. The sequence goes on from JACXGM010029027.1 coordinate 8,405, forward strand.
CGGCATAACCTCGCTGACAGCCACCCGCCAGGTGGGCTGTGTCCAGTTTATCACGGAGGCAGAGTACAGCCAGTGCCAGGCCCTCCACAACCACTTCCTGGGCGGAACCATGATCATCATCATCGGCGGCATCATCGTGGCCTCCGTGCTCGTCTTCATCATCATCCTCATGATCCGATACAAGGTGTACAGCCATCAAGGCGGGGATATGGGCAAGGTCGGGAGCCTGGGCAACATCCGATCCCAGACCAACGGAGGACAGGCTGCGGGACAGGTTTCCCGCTCGGGGTCGAAAGTTACAGAGAATCAGGACGAGCAGCAAGGACACGCCTTCGCCGGCGTGGCAGTTGGACCAGGGGCAGGGGGCGTAGGGAGTGATACTGCATCGCCAAGTGCTGCCAAGAAGGACGCAAACACCATGGCTCTAGTTGTTGACTCGGACAGGGCGGCGCAGATGTCAGACACAGCCACTGAGGAGCTTCTCTCGCCAGGCAAGCTGCGCCACTCCAGGACTGCCATGGAGATGAAGAGGAGGGCCTCACTCACACCCAAAGAGGCCATCCCCATGGATGCAGGGGGAAGTAAGTACTTGAGAAAATGAGAAAGACCGAAAAAAGCAGAAAAAGGCTGAATGGAACATTTTGACAGAAAATGTGAGTGAATGAGCAAGTTATCCAGTTTTTTTCTACTCTTTTCAATTCAGCATAGCTGTGGAATATCTCAAACAACTGGCTTGTAATTAATTTTTTATTCCTTATTTGACCAGCGGTAGGTAACACCAGTGAGAGCCCTTCCACTGAACATTAGCCTTTTGTATAACACAGCCCAGAACACCTCTCTGCTGCACATAAAACGGCACGACAGAGTCATGTAATTGCTAAGAACGGGACTATTCAACTGACTCAATGAGGCACAGCCAAGTATATTTTAAAGACCCTCTCCAGTATGAGGAACTGGGGTACATTGTTCCAAACGGATAATTGTACTTTTTGACTGAATGGCCATGTTCAGAATGAATGGGCCTGGATTTCCAGAGCATTTGGCATTGTAAAACACTAAATCAATAAGGCAAATTAAATCAAGGTCTCTCTTTCAATAGTGTCAATCGCCAAGTGAAGCTACAAAACTGATTTTGCGGAAGTTAAGGGACATAATGAAGCAAAATTGTCAATTCAGGAGACAAATTTGTCAAGGAACATAGTTGAATTTCACTGCTCTTGAACTTCACCAATACGTGTGCAGTTACCATCCAGAATGCAACTGCTATTGTGGTTTATTGCACACTTTTCACTGCCATGCAGATTGTCAATTCACAAATAGTTTAGCATACAATCACTCCACATTTACGCTCCTTAATCGCTTAATCATAAATGTCATTATTGACTAGTTACATTCATCAGTATAATGATTTGTGTCCCACAACCAGGGAATGCAAGGCTACTGTACATCTGATTCACGATCTCCAGATCTGATTTTAGATCTGTGCCAAAAACCAGTGTAGCTGCCCTGTGTGAAACTAAATGCTGCCATTTTGTTACAACTGACATTTGGCCATAAATCACATCCCCCCGGTCACGTCTGCAGGCGTCAGACCGCTATGTCCCTGAGACGAAGGGTGAGGGACGCACTGTGCCGCGCCCCTACATGGCTGTCACTAACTCTACCTACCTCATCCCTCACCTCTATTTGCCTCTCCCAACAGACACGCCCGTGTCCCCCCCTGCATCCTCCGATGACAAGAGATCTCACCGAGACTGGAGCGACTTTAAAATTTGATGACTCCTTCTGGTCCTCTGCGAGAGGCAGCGATCGACCCCCGAGATTAATGGTGCGCTTCTTTTCCTATTCCTCTCCATTCATCTTCTCAGGTAACAAAAGAAATAGACAAAGATAAGTAAAAGAAGGGAGTTCAGTGAAAGTGAGATGAATATGCCCAGACTAAGACAGAGAGATGGCCGTTTTAGGGAGAACACGGAACTTAGTCGGAGTATACATATTTTGAGCTATGTTGCTTTCAGACGTCTATTAGGATTCCGACACCGCACTTATGGACGCTTCAATGAGACTAATTGCCAGGGACAACCCCTTAACACTCAACATTACCCTTTTCAAAGTAGCTGGAATCAAAACAAAATTATGCAGTAACAGGACTTCAAATTTAGTTACACATGCATCATGAACCAATTGCGTAGTAACGGGGAGGGGGGGGCATGTCATAGATGTACTGTAGGACAGAGACAGTGGCTAACCCAGGGTTTGAACCGCTGCCGCCAGGGCACATTGTCCAGAGTCAGGAGTGCTGACCACTGCACCTTGCTCTGCAACGTTAACAAAAACGAATATTTGGAAAAGAAGTTACTGTAGATCCTACATTTCATTGGCAAATTTGTATTATATTTCACATTTACTTAAGATGTTTCTAATCAGTTAGCTGTGTTATAGGAATCAGTCAGTAACTATGGCTTTTGTTGCTGTTCTTGTCTGATGTATTACAGATTCCACGAATCAAGGGGTTTGGATTATATAATCAGGCTAATTTTTTAAAACTCATTCTGGGTGAGTTCCCTGCATCCTCAGAGTTGTCTCTTGTCACACTGTATCCATGGAAACTCACCTGGATGTATTTGAAAAGGACTTAGTTCACCACAATAACCTATGGGAGTGGAATTAAACAATCAAATGGCCTCGCCAGTGGCTTTTGGAACATATTGCCTTGTATCCCTGTGTGGCTCCACCTGTCTGTGTATCCGCTGTCATGACCACCGCACTGCTGTTGTATTTGGACCTGTACCTGGACATGGAATATTCAATATTTGGACCTGTAGGTAGACCTGGTCCAACTCATATCTGCTCCTGGACCTGCCCATACTCTACCTTACGATGCTTGACTATCCGCACTCTAAGAATGGAGGCACATCCAAAGGTGAGTGTGCACATATTTATGCTTTTTATTATGTGAGTTGTCAGTAAAACATCTGGATTTTAGATATATCCTTTAGCTACAGCATAGATTTGCACTGTTTAGGCAGGATCATGTCTTGAACAAAATAATGACGTAATAGATATCAATAGAGTGCAGAGTAAGTGTTCTTGCATTTAGTTTGCACATCATATCAACAGATGTAGCGACTACAGACCCTAGTGAGTGTTTGGAGGAACTAATCGGGTTACTTTCCCCTGTGGTCGGACCAGTTTTTTCTACAGGTTCTACTTCAGCAGTGGGGCCACTGATTTTCAAAGGGTGGCACAGTGGGTATTTATTAGTTTTTTATCATGTCACAGTATTTAAGGATATACAATGTTGCTTTAGCTCAACAGGGGTTCTTACTTTGCCCCTAACCGCACAATAGAGCATAAATGTAACCTTTTCTACTGTTTTTTTCTAGAAGTTTAAGATTACATCAAGCTAAGATAAAAAACATTTGAACAAAACAATGTAAATATCAAAGAAACAATCAAAGTTGATTTTCTGGGCAAAATATAAACCATTTCTTTATTATAATGCTTGTGTTATTTCAATATTTGTGGGACCTCTGGTGACTTCATGTATGCTATAAATATAAAACTGTTTAGCTCTGAAAACTGTTATGAAAGGTGACATTGACCTTGGAAGACAAACTGTGATCAATGCATATTGAACCTAGGTTAAATGGCAACCTCAAATCTATGTGAAGTGAACTCTGGATGATCCGTAGGCATTTCAAAGACAACATTTGACTTGCAGCATTTTACCTCCTATTCATTTTCAAGTGGGTCATGTGAGAGTGTGTGCGAGGCAGTGTAGAAAAAAGTACCCTCACTTCCGTGTTCACTTCGAGGTGGGGCTCAATGTGGGCTGAGTCAAACATTTGACCCCGCCCACATTTGACCCAGCCCTCCATTTTTTGCTAATCTGAGGTTTGACAATCACACACATTTTTTATTAAATATTACACTGCTCAGTGGAACATTCAAATCACACATGGGGTCTTGAAGACTGAAATATGTTGAAGAGCAAAATCTTGACCCTACACTGTGTGATTCATTGAGATCAAATTGACCAGATTGAATCAGTAAGCTACTGAACAGTCTGTGGCGCTACTTGGTGGCATTGGATGCACCGATACATAACGTCCCAGAGATTCTCAATTGGATTCAGGTCTGGGGAGTGTGAGGGCCAGTCAATGACATCCATGACTTCATTAGCCAGGGACTGCCTACACACTCTGGGCACATGAAGCTGGACATTGTCCTGCACCAGGAGGAACACAGGGCCCACTGCACCGGTGTAAGGTCTGATGATGGGTCTAAGGATTTCATCCCGGTACCTAACAGCAGTCAGGGTACCGTTGGCTAGCATGTGGAGGTCTGTGTGACCCACCAAGAATATGCCTCCCCAGACCATCACTGACCCACCACCAAACTGGTCATGCTGGATGATGTTGCGGGCAGCATAGGGTTCACCAGGGTGTCACCAGACTCTTTCATTTCTGTCACATGTGTACAGTGTCCATTTTGGGACATTGTCAGACTTACATTACCTTTTTTCAGACTTACATAATTGCTGGAGGTGATTTTGTAGGGCTCTGGCAGTGCTCCTCCTGTTCCTCCTTGAACAAAGGAGGAGATACCGGTCCTTCTGCTGGGTTGATGCCCCTCTACAGCCCTGTCCTGGTCTCCTTGTGTAACGGCAGTCTCTCTTGGCATCTCCTCCATGCTCTTGAGACTGTACTCGGTGACACAGCAAACCTTTGCGACAGCACAAATGTGTTGTCCTGAAATCGCTGGACTACCTGTGCAACCTAAATGAGCTGCAGGTAGCGCTTCATGCTACCAGTAGTGACAAAGACACTAGCAAAATGCAACACTAGAGATTAATCAGTCACAAAGGATAGGGAGTGTGCAATTGTCTGTGGCCACCGCCTGTAAAACCTCTCCAATGCACATGCTGTCACTTTCATTTGCACCAAAACAGGTGACATTGATTCACCATCACTTCTGCTTTCTGACTGGACAGATTGATATACCTGAAGTTTCATTGTTGTGTTATACTGTGGTGATTGGGTGTTCCCTTAATGTTTTGAGCAGTGTAAATAAAGTGATGCTAGCACATGTGATGTAATGGTTATGGTAAGGGTTTAATTGCGTTGGACCCATATTGATGAGCTCCACTACAAACTTCACACTGCAGTGAGGGGCTCATGTGGGATACCTGGCAACACAAAGGTGTTGTGAGAAGCAAAATAAAGCTCCTCTCTATAATATGCAAATGTGAGATGAATGTTGCTAGACTGCGTTGGGCACCAGCCAGTCACAGAATGTGTATCTATCACTTGTTGCTCTGAAAATGCCCAGTATGACCATATCATGTATATATATATATATATATATATATATATATATATATATATATATATATATATATATATATATA
>JACXGM010029028.1:0-13817 GCA_016801145.1 Umbra pygmaea
GATCTGGAGTTGGTCCCCGGGCGCTGTAATTGGCCGCCCACTACTCCCTTTAGGAATGGGTAAATGCAGAGAATGAATTTCACTATGTTTATGTGACAAATAAAGTCCCTTTACCTTTAGTAGACCAGGGATCACAGTAGACCAGGAGATCACAGTAGACCAGGAGGTCACAGTAGACCATGAGATCACAGTAGACCAGGAGATCACAGTAGACCAGGAGATCACATCATTCATCATCATTGGCCAGTAAATCTTTCTTGTCCCTGAATATTCATTCTCTCCGAATTCTTCCATTCGCCAAATCTCCCAACAGTTGTAAATCAGTCATTGTGCATCATTTTGCCATTGCACTTGCATGTCTGTTTATACCCAACCATTTATTGTATAAGTTACCAAATTTTATAACACTTTCTGGTGTGGTCATTTCACTGATTGTTATTAATGACAGGACCATTGTCACATTGAAAGTTATGCACAAAGATCATGCGATAACATACTGTGCATGAAACTGTGCACTCGGATCTGTCAGACTGAGGCAATAGCATTAGTTTAAACATAGTTTGTCCTCCTGTTTACCTTATTATTTATGACAATACATTTCGTAACATGCAAGAAGTGTTTAATAATTACAGATCAATTTAAATTTTATTCCCAATTAAACCTCAATATATTTGAGTGGTTATTTTGTAGACCCCTTAGTTTGTTGACAGTATCCAAAATCATGTTTTTGTGTACACTCCAGGGAATTCCTATGTGAAAAGTGAGAGGTTATATTTAAAAAAAATTCACAATGTTATCAATTTGAAAACTTTTCTTGAGAAAATCTTTCTGCCAACGGAGTTGCCGTTTCTCATTTCTCCAAATTTTGTGTGTACGCATGGGTCAAATTGTGCGTGTAGGACCACACGTTCTTACTGTACGACAAGTTAGTTTTTTATAAATACCAAAGTTTGCTTCAAAACTAGCGTATGCATTTTCTTGTGCATACGCAACGTTAATAAATGAGGCTCCAGGTGATGATGATGCCACTATTGTGGTGATGCCAAGTTTTACCGTCAGGACGTTCTTTTCCCTTTTCTGCCCATGATTTTTTCCCAGGAAGAGAAGACATAAGGTATTCCAAATGTCCAATTTTTATGAAAATGTACTATTTACAATAGAATAGGGATTAATATTTTACACCTTTAGAAAACCTATAGAGTACACAGCAAAATCACTAGTGTTAAATCAACTCTAAGCATGTTAAAATAACACTCTCAGTGTTTATATACTCCCCATTGGTGCTGTATAAACACAGAGTGTTAATTTAACACTCTCAGAGTTGACTTAACACTGGTGATTTTGCTGTGTACTTCTACAATACTACTGCATGTCTTCCCCCTACTTCCTCAAATTTCAGGTTGTTTTCACAGGTCAAGTCGAACAGAAAGTCAATCACGTCAGCAAGTTTAGTTTAACCTGACTGATGACTTCAGCTTTTAGCCGGCCCGCAACAATGCTTTAGGTAGTGTGCGTTGTAACAGAGACATCCATGCTGGGAATGCCTCTACCATCCCACAAGCCGTTTGGCAAAGGCCCACAGAACTCCAAAGCCACGTCAGCCAGCGAGACAGTCGGGGCTTGCACCAACACTGTGGTTCACTGCTTTGAAATCTGCAACAGAGCCTCGATGAGCTGTGCCACCTGTTCTATTTCTGATGTGCAATGAGTGTCCTTAATGTAATTCCCTGCATCTCATCATTTGCTCCCTTTACACTAGAGCCAGGTCAGCAGAAGAGTGAACCCTGTTGTTAAGGTTTCCTAAAATGTCTAGTCAGATGAAAAACACTGAGAAATACTTTTGAGCGGAAACAACATACACCTGACCAAACATGCCATCCCCAAGCCTTCAATTCCTGGCCGAAACTTCAACAAATAACCCAAGACTGCCTAATTAAAATTATTTTGGTTTGTGTGATGCACCAGAATGTTAACGACCTGACACTTCTTTTCTTTGTTGCGAGAAAGATAAACCAATAATAAAAAGAATGCTCTCTTGTTACAGAAACTGAATTGACTGCCAGTTCTACTGAAATGACTGCTAGTTCAAATTAATTGAGTGCAGAGTTGTAATGGATTTTCTCTCTTTCCTCGTTAATGTTGCAGGTGCGAGCCAGTGCAATCGCCCAAGACGCGGACCAGAACTACGACTATGCCTCCAACAGCGTCATCCTCCACCTAGACGCAGGCGATGAGGTCTACATTAAGCTGGATGGTGGCAAGGCCCACGGCGGCAACAACAACAAATACAGCACCTTCTCCGGGTTCATCCTCTACGCTGACTAAAGCCCCCGCAGAAACCATCACCCAAGACGAAAAGAGAGCAAAAGCGAGAGAGAATGAGCGTGAGAGATGAAAGGAAGGCAGAGATAGAGAGATTGTGAAGGGGAACGAAGGGGTTAACTTCCGGAATGCTTTAAAGTTTCCTGATGCTACCCACAGTCACACAAACCCCTGCTTATACACATCAGTCTTAAATCATGGTTCTCCAACTTGAATCGACCTGCCTGTCAGCCTTGGTGAAGGGGGCGAAGAAAGTAGTGTGTGTGTGTTGGGGTGAAGGGGTGTAGATGCATGGCCCTCCTCATCAGAATTCGAACATGTCAGTTGCTCCTTGCTTTCTGAGTATTCCACCTCCTCAAACTGGAAGATATACCACCCAGACAGCGGATTCATGCCTCATCCTCTTGAACCAGTCAACCAGACTCCAGATCTGTCCATCATCAACTTCACAGCAGTCAACATGGTCACCGTTGTGTCCTAGAATATCAACGTTTCACTTTTGTGAAGATCACGCTACATCAGAAATATCAACGCAGAAGAAGTTGTTGAAAATACGCCTGTCCCTTATGGGGAAAAAAAATTAACATTCTCGAGAGAAAGTTTAATTTGAGATGTGCATCCTTATACAACGGGTGACCGATGAGTAAGTCTGAACGAAAAGGCCCTTTGTCGTTGAGAAATGGAAAGGAAGCGTGTCCTTATGAGTTCGCCAAACAGTGGTGCCTGGACGTTCCGTGGTTTTGTTTATGTTCGATGACAGCTGCTGAAACACCGGCCTGGGTGGCAGCTGAATGTTGTTCATGCTAAATATATTAGACAACATTACATTTTCCCGTGTAACATCATCCAGTGTACCTGAAGAGTAAACAGCAAATAGACTGTCTCCGCTTGCCCCATTCCAGTCGATATCACCCAATCCTATTTGTCTACATGGGCCACTGAAGTTGGATAATAGGCACAAATGTATATTAGATGTTCATTTTTTGTATGTAGATATCCTCTTCTGCACCACCAGTCGTGCAAGGAAGCAACATATTACGATTCAGAGGTAACCCAATTCTTGAAAACCTATGGCCATTGCTTCACCTCTGTCCTCGATCGCACTATGATGTGGTGAAAATAAAAGAAAGTAGAGAAATGCACGAGAGAGAGGCTGTGTGAGAGAGGTAACAGAGAGAGAGAAAAAGAGAAAGTATAGTTTTTATGGTGAGGCAGATTCTATTTTTCTGTGTGTCTAAGGCTTCACTCTTATCAATTCATTAGCTGCATATTCACCAACACACAAGCATTATGTTAATATTTACCCAACATGGCAGCCTGACGGCTTGTTTGAGAATTCAATTGATTGGTTGAGTGACTTGGCTCGTTAGCGCTGTGTGTGTGAATGCGCGTGCGTATCCATGCACACTTGTACGTGAAAGCGGGCATGTGTGTTGACGTATGTGAGTGTTTACATCAGAGCATGTGCTGTGCCATTGTTACTGTACATTGGTGTTTTTCTTTCCTTCTGATATTCTGTGCTACAGCCAATGACAGATATTTTACTCAACCAATGAGATGCATCATGTAGGGAGGCGGAGCCTCTGTAGAGATGATGAAGAAGACCAAACAGCTTGTAAATGAAATCTATGCTATGTTTGTCTATCTTACTTTATCTTTTGGAATTGTTGAATACATTTAAATAATAAATGGGATTTTTGGAGTCACATGTCTCAAGAGAATACTTTTACCCCAAATATGCTCATTGCAAAATTGACTTAGAACCCACTGTGAGTTTATTGTCCAAACAGCATGATGAACATACAGTATATCTGTAATCCTTGTTTTAACCAAAGAAAAAATATCAACAATCGAATGCCACGGCAACATGAAAACAAATGATTGTACTCCCCCTTTCCGTTAAATGTTACCAAAGATGTTTTGAGATGATAGGTGTCAGTGAGGCCAGGAGGTAGGAAGGAAGGACACAGCCAAGGTGTTTGCTCACCATCCCGTTCCTGTATTCTCCTGTGGATCTATAAAAGGTGGACTGGAAGATAAAGAGTCCCTCCGACTCCTGAGACGTCCGCCAGCGCAGCGGCAGAATAAATCCGCTATATAACGCTCATTTAAAAAGCCCACAACTAACGGAACACCACAGTCGGCTTCAATCAGAGATCTTAGCCCATATTCAGAGATACTCATCAGCAGCGGAACGATTTCTCCAGCAAACCGGGCGAGAGTGAGAGAGAGCGGGAGAATGAGATGGAGAGAGCCAGACGGAGGTGTGGCAGAGAGATAAAATAGAGATGGGGGGCTGAGAGAGACATCAAATGGGGTGAGAGTGAATGGAAGGACAAGAGAGATAAAGAGAAAACCAGACAGAAGAACTTTATTTTTGCTTGTTTTTACCCTGATCAGGAAGTGATGGGATGTGACAGAAGTTAGGGGACAATCCCCCCTGACACACGCAGTCCCCTCCCCAGACTGCAGCAGTCCCCAGTCACCTAGTCACCCTGACTCTGTCTGCTCCTGCATTTGTACATAATTCTCTTTGTCACTTTTGGCCACAGCCGGGGAAGAAGCCCTTTGCAGTTGTCCCTGGATGGGTTGAGGCCGTCAACAAACGTGTACTATCCAGTCAGTCCCCTTCACACGTGACCGGGAAAGAGAGAGGAGGAACCGAGAATGAGAAGAGAAATCGAGTGAGAGGGTGAGAAATCTAACAAAGAGAGAGACAGTAAACGATTCAGTGAGAGAGAGGGAGGGAGATAGAGAATGAGAGACGGAGTAGCATCATCTGTGTGCAGACTCCAGGGCCAAGGATGTCACCTTGGCTGGTCCACGTCTGGTTCCATTCCTCGCCGTCTCTGCTTGGTTTAACATCACAAAACTGTGTTCTGAAAACGCCTCAGAACTTCACATGAACAAACTGCACCTCTAACCTTTAATACTGCAGACAGATTCTTTATAAACGTCCCTTTCTTCTCCTACAGACTCCCTTCTCTGGGTGAATGTATTATCACAGTTCATGATGTTTCTTTTTGGCTGCAGGCTGAGATTCACAGTGCAGATCTCAGAAGGTCAAGGCGTATGGCGGTGTGCTGAGTTTTTCTCTCGCTCTTGGAGTTCGCACACTCTGATGATGTAGGTACTACCGCTCCGTCTCTGGAGGAGTTCTGAGCACGGAGATGAAGAAGAAACAAACAGTCGACATGCATTGTTTTTTCTCTTCAGCCAGCAGAATGTGTCGGTGACCTTTCAAAGTGTTGTTTCCTGTACAACACCTTCACAAAAACAATTAAGGAAGAAATTGAAGAAAATAAGTAGACATGCTTTAATTAAACTATCAGTCACAAGATTGATCGATGTCATTGCAATTATATTTTGTGTCAACATCAGAACTGTTTACCTATACAAAAACAGTTGAATTTAATAGAACACATTGCACAGAATACCTAGTAACTTTAATTTTTCAGTTGCTGGTAGCATCTTCCACATGATTACAAATACTCTTTGTGAAGAGTCTATTTCAGAAACAGAACAGTGAAGTCAGTGTTCTTTCTGGAGGCTCAATAAACGCGACAAACCTGATCAGGTACAGATGGAGTTCGACGGTGGCGCGTTTAATTGCAATGTGTGAATATGCGTTAGTTAAAGTGCAAGTCCAGCAGATGCGACGCGGCAAGAGCCACGCCAGAAGAAGAAAGGCAGTGTAGGACTTGTCACAAGGCAGAAGAAGCTTCAGGCATCACATAATCAGTGGGCCACTTCAATGAAATTATATAGAATATAAAAAAATAGTTTTAATAATATGTCCAGTTAGTCAAGCTGTTGCATTCTGAATCATCGCACTGCAAACAGAGTAAACAAAAAAAACAAGACAGAATATACAGTATTTGAGGAGTTATTTGCTAGAAATAGGTGAAAAATATCGGCCAACGTATAAAGACAAATACACTGATTTTCGAAGCATATTTACTTAAACCAAATTTGATTATCTAATACAAATATTGTTTCCGAAGAAAATCTTATTTTATGGATGGTTAGATTTTCAACACAGGAAAGAAGATAAATATAAATTTTTCCAATATAGCAATATATATGTAACAATATGCACTTTTTAGGAAATGTATTTTGCACTGTACAGGACAGGCCAGTTAGTGCTCCAACCAGATTTATTTTCAAATGTACACTTTATAAACCCATTGCCTTAAAAAAATAAGTTAATGGAACTTAGTAATTGTAAATTAACGGTCAGTTTAGTTACCATTACTAATTTCCGTTAACTTATTTTTTGAAGGCAACGAGTTTGCATAAATATTACAGTGTACACTTTTTATTGGTTTACAATCTTGGCAGTGTTGATTCCTTACCATCGTTTAAGCCAGTTCAACAGTTTTGTTTAAAGATCTACATTAATTAGCAAAAGACATATTTTAAGATGCTTTCCAGCTGGCTATGGTAAAGGTTAATATTTTATATATTATCAAGCGTGGGGGGCATAGTTGAGTTTCCTATCAGAGGCATGGAGGCTTTAGTGTTGGAACATTTTCCAATACTTTTGAATCTCCAAATATATTTTGTCTCCAATGATGAATTGAAAAAGCCTGAAAGGAAGTCTGATTTACATTACAGTTCAATGGTAAATCTAATCTAGCAGGCTAGTTTATTTAACATTCCCTTTTTAATTTTACCTCTATTTTATCTTCCTTCCCACTGTTCACGTCTCATCAGAAACTCTTCAGCAGACTCAAATATTTAAATCCGATTTGGTTTTCAAGTAAACTTGTTTTATAACAGGCTCTTTGCAATGCTCCAAATCAAAATTTGTCACTTATTCAAATTTAAAACGTTTCCCTTGTAGAAGAATGGTAAACTATGGTTAGAAATAAACCTTGCTTTCTACTGTATATGACAAATCTGAAATGGCGTCTGTACATGTCACACAGTCTGAGAAATGTGATTTCAAAGCTGATCTCAAGTCAACAGCCCTAAGTAACCCATTGTATACTGTAACTGGCAAAACCTTGAGGTGAGATTTCTCAGAATATAATTACGTGTGTCAACATTGAAAGCATCAGAAATGTCCAATTGTTAATCCATTTGCATTGTTGGATACAGTATACCAATTTGAAGCTCTGAACCTGTGCATTCATGAAATGTTAAACTTTCAGTTTCCGTTTTTTTTACAAAAAGTCACTGTCTAGGTGGTGGGTCACATTCATAAACCAATAATAGATCAGTTTGTCACCCAACTTATTAATATTATGTCTGAGCTCTAGAAAACGCCAGAAAATGAGCTCTTCTAAACTATTGTGTCGTTAGGTTGAAATGAACAATCTCTTTTCAAAACTGAATATATATTTCTTTACAGGTTCTATCAAAGCAAACTTTGTCCTGCTTTAAATGTTTGATTTTGTTTCCATCAGGTCAATCTCCCATGGGCAGAGTCCTTATTATATAACTATTAAGCAATCAACGTTAAAAAGATTGAAAAGACGTCTTTGTGGTTGAAAATACATTGAATAGACATTGAAAAGATATCTTTCAAATGATATTGCCCAAGTGGTAGGCTCTGCCAGCACACACCAAAGACCTGCAAAGACCACAGCCAGTTTAAGCACTGCAATTGCACAATTGTGATTGGTCCAAATAATCAATGGCAATAAAAAGAATATCAGGAACTACACTTCTTTTTATCTCACTTAACTCATCCCTTGCCAGAATATGTATCAGACTCTGTTCACTGATAATGGTTGGTTCATATTAAAAACATGTGTGCATGAGGAATAGATTGGACTGGTGTTACCGGCTATGTTCTTGTTGACAGTGTTGTCTAGACAGTATAACCTCACCACACACAACCACCAGCCTGGACTGTTTGTATTCTTACAGTTTGTTCCTTTATATTAGGTACTGTATGTTTTACATTGAGTTCAAAGGGGATATTGTGAGGAAAATGTCTGCTTTAGTCAATTATTATTATTAGTGTTTTATCTACTAAAGCAGGGGTTCTCAACCTTTTGCAACTCATGGCCCACCAATGACAGTTTAAAAACTTTCAGAGGACCACCTTTCCAAATATGATTGTATAACACATAATAACAGGAAATTTAAAAAGTACAATGATATACTCTGCAGTTATTCTGTTATGCCACTCTAGCAGACTAGGTCAAGTCAGCTATATAGATGAAAACTGTCCAATTGCAGTGTGAGTGATATATATAACTGTGTACTGGGCAGCACCATGTGCTCAGAATTATACAATAACAATAACATTTGCATTATCAGAACTGTGCATATTCGCACTGTGATCGAGTCCAGACCTTTTTTTTTATTATTCAATCCCACAAGAACAAGAGGTATTACATTTTCACAATTCACATTGAGTCCAGACCTTCATCCTGTCAGTCTGAAGGTCTAGCAATGCAAAACTTGGGGGGCTAAACCGGGGCTATAAAAAATTCTGAAGGGGCTATAGCCCCCCCTAGCCGTGTTGTCGCGCCGTCACTGGTTGTGACAGGATCGATGTTGTGACATTTAAACATAAATTAGCTTTTAGATAATATATCATGACCTAACTTCAGTGTTTTTGATCAAATAAATTCATAAGAACAATTAGATAATTAGAAAATACCAAGATTTGTCAAAATGTATTTGTGGGTAGTCTTCCGCTGCCTACTCAGCCCACCAAATGGCACTTCTAGGCCCAATAGCGGGCCGCAGCCCACCAGTTGAGAATCCCTAAAGCACATATTTAATATTATTTTAAAGAGATTTTCTTGCCACTGTTTCAGTTGTGATTAAAATAAATGACTGAAATTGGGATTTGACACATTATCACATGAATAAACTATACATAACACATGAAAACATCTGTACAATTTCAGGAAAAGACATTTAGAAGAGTAGACATGTCTCTCTACCCAGTGTCAAAAAGAATATTGTTGCATGACTGAACCTTCAAAAAGGACTGGAGCGTCTCTGAAGTCATAAATCACTGAGATATAAATGCATGGCAATCAACCACTTTTTAGAAACAACCAATTCAAACACCTACCAAAACTTTTCATCTATTTTGTCAGATCTGACGGTGGGGTGGGTTTGTCTTGACGTCCACCTGCTCTATGAGGTGGGAAGGAGGAAGAGCTGTGGGGGTTGTGAACGGAACCCGGCAACCAGAGAGCGACTGTGGGAGGAAGAGACATCTGTGATGAACACATACAGACACCTGTCACTGTAAACCACCCTATTTATAGCACACAGACACATTTCAAACAGAATCAGACTTGGCTGGAGACGTTGGACCAGAAATACTGTGTATGATACATAATGCAATTATTCTATGACCTGTGAAAAGTAAACAACCACATTTTCAAAACTATTTCTCTTTGCAAATCTAAATCTAAATGTTCCAACGTTCATAATTTTGTCCTATGGAAAATGACAACATTGCATTAACAATATGGACATTTTAATCAATCTCTCTTTACCTGAATAACTGCATTTTCATCATATAAAAATCATATTGTCTGAACTGTACCTTACTATCTTTGTGGTTGCTTAGTAGACCCAGGATCACACACACTCTCTGTCAGAAATACACACATTTCCAAACACACACACTCTTCTGTATAAGGTGTCAAGTGGTTGCATTCTGAACCCGTTAACAGGCAAGCTAGGCTGCTGGAACAAGACTTCTTCTCATAGGTGCTCTGACCATTTTTGTTACACCCTATTATCTGTAGAAAGACAACAGCATCCGTGAGGAACAGGTGTGCTCAGTGTTACCGGGTCAAGTTGAGCTTTGTTCAGCTGAAGACTTGGACTAGTTAGCACAACTTCAGTCCACACAAGTATCAGACTACTCTGCAAAATTAAAGGGGTATGCCACCATTTCGTACAGTTGTCTCTACTGCAATGTAAATCCACACATGGTCAGGTGATACTGGACTTGGCCCGTGGTTGTTAAGTTGACACTTGATTTCAGTATCAGATAAGACAATAAGAGCATGCATTTGTGCAGAGAGAGGTGTGTATGTGCGTGCATCTGTGTGTACGATGGGGGTCTCGCATCAGAGCCTTTCATAAGCTCAGATAACAACAAAAACCTCTGTCAACATACTCTCACACAAACCTTCCACTGTATTGTGGTGAAAGGCATCCACTGGGATCGATCCTGCACCGCCGTTCAACACACACCGGACAAGATTCCTCACCGCCTGTACGTGGCAAGATACCTCACCGCCTGTACGTGGCAAGATACCTCACTGCCTGTACGTGGCTAGATACCTCACCACCTGTACGTGGCAAGATACCTCACTGCCTGTACGTGGCTAGATACCTCACCACCTGTACGTGGTAAGATACCTCACCGCCTGTACGTGGCAAGATACCTCACTGCCTGTACGTGGCTAGATACCTCACCACCTGTACGTGGCAAGGAATACAAAGCCAACTGGACAATCAATGGCTGTTCCCATAATGGGTTTGCAGCAGGGCTTATAATCTGACACTGAAAAGAGGAACAATAGAGGAGAAGAGGAGAAGTGAGGAGCGAATAAGAGAAAAGAGGAACACTAGAGGAGAAGAGGAGAAGTGAGGAGCGAATATGAGAAGAGAAAAGAGGAACAATAGAGGAGAAGAGAAGAAGTGAGGAGCGAATAGGAGAAGAGAAAAGAGGCGACGGGAGAAGAGGACCCTTCAGTGAATTGTGATGATGAAGACTCCGCTCTCTGGTTCTAACTGTCCTCCAATACCATGCCCTCCTTCTGCATTCTTCAAACTTGGACTCATCGAAAGGACAGTGAAGGTCTCCAAGGTGGAATACACACACACACAAGTGCACACACAAACACACAAACACACACAAATACACACACATACACTAACACTTATGGGAATGGTTCATCTGAGAATACTAAAGCCATCTGCCAAATTAGGACGCACGCCCACAGCTTTGCCATTCTATTCAATTTCCTAAATAAATCTGAACTAGCGTCGATGCACTCAGCCACATGCATTTACACGCATGCAGTTCGTTCGCACACATGGAAGACACATGCCTACATCACGTGAGTGTGACCTCTAAGGTCAATGTAACTCAATCATAGCACCTATGGCTTGGATCACACTCAATGGCACCAAGTAACATACAGACGGCATGAAAACAACAAGTAGCAACTCAAGTGAGAAAAATGCACCCAGTGGAGTGTGCAAAGAAGAACACATACACACACAGTTACACACACGTACACAAAAGCACAGGCACACTCTAAGATCAGAAGAAACAGTGGGGTGAAGAAAGCTCAGGAAGGATGGTACACGAATGGTGGGGGTGGAGGGATACGGGAGGGGTGTGTAAGCGTGTGCAACTGTGTGTGCGTGTATGTGTGTGTGTGTGTGTGTTTGTGTGTGTGTGTGTTTGTGTGCGGGTGGTGCAGGATTGGTAAGTGGGGGGTGGAGTGAACATGGAGGCGTGTGTATGTTTTGTGGGTGAGGGAACAGCCGCCTAAAAATGTCGAAGTGTCACCAGTTGCCATGACAGCCGACAAAGTTTGGCAGAGTCTCGGTGTCACTGTAAAAGGCCAGATGATCTGCTGTTTTTCACTGCGCTTGGAGTTTGAGTGGTGCTATAGCAAAAAGATACATGATCTTACTAACATTAAGAGATTAAAAAATTAAATGCCACTCCTGCTTTTTCCAAGTCACGACCACACAGCATTTTTTATAAGGCCATCCTCTCTAAAATGTTGCTGCCTAACACAAAGCCTGTAAAACAAGACTTTTCAGAAAATTATTTTACATTTACAACTTTTACATTCTAATATTTGACAGTACATGTTTGAGCCAGAGGACTTACTTCAATTATCGTAAAAAAATTGTAAAATAGAACCAAAGCAAACTGGTCTGAGGACAAACGTGTAAGTTTATTCAACCTCATTAGTATTGAAAACAAATCATGACTGTGGAAATAAATTCTAGCTATGTTTATTGTGATATTTTAGCAGTTATGCTTAGTTTATAAATGGCATAATTTTTATTTGTAATTTTTTATTTATTTTACCTTTATTTAACCAGGAAGTTAGCCTGGCAAGCGAGACCCACATCAAGATGTTGGGTCTGGGAACTCACCATTGGCAGTGCTCAATCCGAGGGGTGGGATAAACGGTTGTCTTTCAAATTCTCTATGCAATAGGATAGAGTTACAACCAACCAGAGCAAAAAAGACAAACTCCAAACACATCTTTCTTTTGTAAGAATGACTTCAGTGTTGTTCTTTGTTATTTTCTCAAAGAAAAGATTAACTCCAGTCTACCAGAGTCACGGCCAAAGCCAATTCGAAAGACCACTGTTCGCCAGCAGCAGCAACCATTTATTAACCGTTCAAGGATTTATTTTTTCCAGCTCGCAAGTCAACGGAGAGTTGCTAGACTGACCCTAGCTGCAAATTATATTTGCTGCCTCTAGGGTGCGTCCAGATTTCTAGGCTACCAGGAAGGGACTCATTGAAATAAAAATCTGTGTCCTGGACAAGTCAGGCAGCATTACATACATACAAACACAGAAAACACAAAAACAAATAGCACAAAGCAACTGAGTCAGCAATTTGTCAGATAAATAATGTATATAGTGACATTATCAATAGCAATTCATAATTTTATAACAATAGTTTTATAATATTCCATGCTAGTGCGAGAATGAGTGAGACAAACGCAAAGGAGGGTACTTAAAGTGAACAGTGTATAATACGGAAAACACACACATACAAAAGAAACAAGTCATGAAGGGCAAAACGGGTAGAAAAACAAGTGCATATTTTGTGATGATTGCGACATAAAATGAACGGAGATCTGTAGCTACCAGCTTAGCTTGCTAGGATATATCGTATCGGTCCAAATATAAGACAGTTTGTTTCCCTGGAAATACGTCTGAAAAAGTGTCCAACTGGTTTACAGTGCAGAGACACACTGATCATCTCGAACAAAGTGGCTCAAATGTAGGTCAAGTTATCCAAGAACCTAGGAGAAGTTATGATGCAAATTGTAACTGTTTTTTCACTATGAAATAAATCTCAATTGGTACTACAAATACCAAATGATTGCAGTTCATTTTCATTATTTTTAAATACATTGAAAAAAAATGATTTATTTGAAAGCTTTTGTGTTAAGACAACATTATCATTATTTTCAAATAAAATTACTTTAATTATAACAACAAGAGTTGGTCTTTAAAAAGTACCGGTATTTAAAAAAAATTGTGATGAAAGGGGGAGGGTCATCTTATAATCAGGATCGTCTTATATTCGGACCAATACTGTCAGGATCAGTACAGGAGCAGGTAAGGAACCAGAAGCAGAGATGAAAATGATTAACAATGTTTATTGTGGAATATAGTGTGTGTAGAGAGAAAGGCTTCAGTCCGGTAGGCAAGAATGGTCAGAGGTCAGGCAGGTTTCGGTACACAGAGGAGTTTGTCATCCAGGCAGGGGTTTGGTTCACAGAGAGGGTCGT
>JACXGM010029029.1:0-13817 GCA_016801145.1 Umbra pygmaea
ACACACACACACACACACACACACACACACACACACACACACACACACACACACACACACACACAGTATTTCTGTACAAGTGTGTGAGTATCAACCCCTGACATACATGTGGCAAAGACTACAGCTAACAGCTAGATCACCGCCCGTACATCCCATTACTGCCACCAGCATAGTTTCAATCAATTCAAACTTTAGAAATTCTTTAACAGCATCTCTTTGCAAGGGACTTCATGTAGCAGCTTACCCTGCTGTTGGCAGACTCGTACATGTCCCCTTCCACCTTCCTAGCGTACGCCACCAAGTTCTCCATCCGCCGGTCTTTCAGAGCAGCTGGGTCTGGGGTAGGGAAGATGGCTTGCACCCTACGCATACAAAGGAAAGCAGTGTTATGGAAAAACCTTTTAATTTATACTAATGTGTACTGAGTGACTTATTTTGACAGCATTTGAAAATAAAATATCAATATTTCTAAAAGAGCTCTCCCACAGACAATCTTGACTAATCACAATCATGTCTATTTAAACTGTAAAGTTGTGACAGGATGTTGTTTCATGAGGTCAGGGTGAGGATTCAGAACCAATGTCCAACACTTCTGACTGCTTGTTTATCACCTGAATTGACTGAACTAATTGTTAGCAACCACATGTCAGAATCTACCACTGATCCTTTAGAGATGTTCATCTTAATGGCGTCAATGAAGAGGCTGCAGCTTTTCTAATTTACACTAAAACTAATTTAAATTTCAGGATGCGCTTTTGTTTGCACCCAAAAACATTTCCAGCAAACAATGGATGTGAAACCCAAGTTTTCCTCCCTGACTGAAAATGTATTGTTTACTTTTTCCAACCAAGCAACTAAAAGATAGCTGGGTTAAAACATTACGCAACTCATAGTAATAACTTCCTTCTACAAGATGTAGAGGTTTCCAGTCAACCATCAGTACTGATGACCAGAATACACATACCAAAACATAGTAAAAAAAAGTAGTAGTCTATAGAACATATTAATTACACTAAATATGCAGGTCAAAATGTATTATTTGTAAACTTGAGGGCCACCTTGATTTAAGTTCAGTGACACGTGTCGTAAGCAGAGCACAGCTAGCTAGCAGAGTCTGACCTCGGATTTTAGATTCTGGTCACTATGATTTTCATAACCTGTTCTTCCTTGTAGTTCTGTACTCTGTGCAAAGGTTCTGAGTCTTATTTGAAAGGAAATATTTGCCTTGATGTACACCTCAAGGACCATTGGAATGCAAAGGCAGGCTTCCTAAAATCAAGCCACCTAGGTGCAAGCAAGTCTTTTGTGTTTATTTAGGGATGTTTATTGTGAACTTAAAATGACTAAAACCAGAATACAGATTTAAAAGCCACTTCGTTATCACTTTTGCCTTTTGGAAGTGCTTCATCATGCTGGTAGACATTGGTCATCACCAAACTGTTCTTGGACGGTTGGGAGAATTGCTCTCAGAGGATGTGTTGGTACCATTCTTTATCCGGACAAGGGGTTTTCCGAATGGCCCAAAACAATTGGAAAAGGGATTCAGAGAAAATTACTTTACCCCAGTCCTCAGCAGTCTAATCCCCGTACCTTTTGCAGAATATCAGTCTGTCGCTGATGTTTTTTTCTGGAGAGAAGTGGCTTCTTTGCTGCCCTTCTTGATACCTGGCCCTCCTCCATAAGTCTTCACCTCACTGTGCGTGCAGATGCACTCTGCACTGGTGGTGCCCTGATCCTGCAGCTGAATCAACTTCAGGAGACGGTCCTGGTGCTTGCTAGAATTTCTTGGGCACCCTGGCGCCTTCAAAACAATTGAACCTCTCTCCTTGAAGTTCTTGATGAGCGGATAAATGGTTGATTTAGGTACAATCTTACTAATAGCAATATCCTTGCCTGTGAAGCCCTTTTTGTGAAAAGCAATGATGACGGCACACGTTTCCTTGCAGGTAACCATGGTTGACAGAGGAAGAACAATCATTTTAAGCACCACCCTCCTTTTTTAAAACGTCCAGTGTGGTATTCGAACTGAATCAGCATAAAAAAGCGTGATCTACAGCCTTGTCCTTTTTCAACACTCTCACCTGTGTTAATAAGACAATAACTGACATGATGGCAGCTGGTCCTTTTGTGGCAGGGCTGAAATGCAGTGGAAATTATTTTTTGGAATTTAGTTAAGTTTCATCGCAGAGGGACTTTGCAATTCATCTGATCATGCTCTTCATGACATTCTGGCATATATGCAAATTGCCATCATCAACTCTGAGGCAGCAGAATTAGTACGTGTCTTCAAAACTTTTGACCACGACTGTACAAGTCAAAAGCTTATAGAATGACTGAATGTCATCTCTTTCCATAGAAGTAGTTGGTGAGATGTAAATATAACCATGTAGCACCATTGTGTCAAAGCTCTAAAAGACACCACTGCAACAAAATCTGTGGTGTCATTATGAAGTAAAATTATTTAAAAACAAAGTTTCACAAGCTTGCAATGTTGGTTTCAAAGTAAACAAGAGTGCGTTCTTTCCAGGTCAAAACACCGGGCCAAAATGCTGTGTGCGCATCTTTATTATATGTATCAGTGAGCTGACAGTTTCAGTTGCAGTGTAAACAGAAAGCTGCATTTACATACATGTTAATGTTCTCTAGATCAGTGGTTCTCAAAACTCTCCTGGGGGACCTCCAGCCATGTCATGTATTAGATGCTTTCCAGAGCTAGCACACCTGAATCAACTCGTCACCTAATCATCAAGCCCTTACCTGCTTGAATCAGGTGAGCTAGTTCAGAGCTACAACAGAACTGAGATGGCCGGAGGTCCCCAGGAGAGGTTTGAGAACCACATATTTAGATGAATGAGAATTTAGGTGGTGTAAAAAAGGCCTTAGCAATAATTAATGGGGGGAAAAGATTTTGTCCTTCTGGCTCCATAACTATACTTTTGGCTCTGCTGATGGAGTTACACAATCAATGAAAACAAGTGACAGTGTTCTAATTGCATCCATAAAAACAGACAAAATGGCAGACAGTGGATCTTGCAGTTTCTTTACTCCTCAACATGTACTCTTGCAATCACCAGGTACATAATCATCTTAGTCTTATCAGTCCATATTATCTTTCCCAAAACCCTACAGGGTCTTTTAGACACTGGCCATTCTCTTCGAAAATTGCAGTGTAGCCTCTAATTTAGCTTGTTCAGTGTTTTATGATTGGTAGTGGCGGACACATATAGGCCACCTCTGGAGTGCTCCTCTTCCACACCTTGTTTTCTTCACTATTTTGTTTTTAGAAGATTTTATTTATCCTAAATAAAAACACAGTGATCTTCATTTTCTTACACTCTGGAACAAGTAACCGAACAAGGGTTGTGAATTTGCTTCCCAGAGCAGCCAGTGTGCTATTGTAAGTCACTAAAGAGTTTAAAGCTTAAGCATCACTCACAGTTTGTGCACCAGGTGGTTCCTCAAGTCCTGCGTGATGTCCTCATGCCAGCTCTTCCTCATGCCCGCCACCGAGGGCGGGGTCGCAGTAGGCATGGAGCCCATATTACCAGCCCCACCCACATCGTTCATTAGACTAGAAATTAGACACAGAAATCAAATCAATGCAGAAAAAAACTGTAGTCAAGAAATAAGGCAAGCATCCAAACGCGTCACGGTGCCAACGTCAGGTAGCTGGAATTGGTTTGAAATTCTGGGACTACTCCATTAAGCCACGAGTGCTCAATCGAGTACAGCGTGGTTGTGTTTGAAGGCAGGTGAGCGCCTTACTTCTGGGAGGTCATGTTGAGGTGTAGCATGGTGTCCTGTAGGAGGCTCGCCTGCTGGTTTTGGGCTTGAACACCAACTCCTCCATTCACACCCATCGGGCTCCCACCTGACAGAGATAGAAACGTTTAACACACAGAACTAGGGCTGCAACAGTACACGTCTTTGTAATTGCACCGTACGAAGCACTACTCACGGTTCGCACATGAACCCAGATAGATAAAACGTTGAATTAAAAATAAATGGCTAGCTATTGTATTTCTAAACATCATTGTTTGCCGTTATTATTAATCTCCAACACGTATACAAGGCAATTAAGTTAACGTGACACGCGCAAGTTTATTGTGTTGAACAACGTTTCGTCTACGTGTGGGGGAAAAATGTTTTTGCTTATATGGAAAGTAGAAAATGTAGCTATGGGGCAATGCATGTGCTCTTATAACTGTATGTTAAGGGTTTTCAAAATAAAGTTTGGTTGCGGTCTTCACAATGTTACTTAGTCAATTTAGTTGTTCGGTTGCAGAAGCAGTTGTGGAAATAAAGACAACCATCTCCACACAAGTAGCCCTATAGCAAAATCTAATCAAGCAAAATAAATTACAAGAGCAATAGGTGATGTGCCCCCATCTTTTTCAACTGTTTTCAATCATTCTTTGCACTGTACTAAAAAAGTACCTGTCTAGACTGTCTTGCAATGCAGCGACTTAGCCCACTATGCCACGCGGACCCCCCATAGTCAATGTTATCGATTGGTCATTTAAAGTTGATCAACTTACCCATGGGGTTGAGTGGTCTCATGCCAGGCTGACCCTGCAGGCCCTGTGAGGTCAGGGAAGCCTGGCTGGGCTGGCTGGGGATCTGGGTGCCCTGGTACGTGAGGCCAAGAGCAGCGTAGGCCCTCTCAATGGAGCTGGGGTCAATCTGGCTGGAGGGGTTGAGGTTAGGGGCACTAGGCTGGCCACCGGGTACTGAGCCCAGGGAGCTACCAAGACCTACACCAGCCCCTCCTAGAAGAGCTATAGATGGGGAGAGAACAGTTAAATAATGAGTTCGCTCCACCCTCTAGGTAGGGGAGGAACATACCGCATTAATCTGTTGAGGTTTGCAATGTCGTCACGATAAATAATTATAGTGGAACTGACAGCATTTTAACTACTTTGTTGTTTTGCTTCATATCAATATATCCAATTCCTATTTTCTAAAAATGACAAATAAATAAAAAAACAGCTTTGACAGACTTAACACAATGTTGGCAGAATAGATTAATTATTCATTGAACTGTAGCAATGTAATTGACCAACATGGTGGTTAATAATCAAAAAAGTTGTGAAACACTATATGATTTGTGGTTCCCAGCTATTTGGGATGATGCACCATTAGTAACTCATTATTTTTTACATGTGACAAAGGCTTTGAATGTAAACATAACTAAAACCTAGCGAGGGCAGTGATGATCATACAGTCAGTAATAACATGACAATTTAAAACATTGTATTTGTTAGATATCTATGTATTTAGCCCACTAAAAAGACAGCATTGATCTAAAGCAGTGGTCCTCAAACCCTTCCATGGAGGGTCTAGTGTATGCTGGTTTTTGGTCTTTCCCTTCAATCAGAGAATAATTAGGACCTGGACTGCCAGGTGAGGGGAGATCCTAACCAATTAGTGAGATACTCCATCAGGCTTGTACAAAGTAAAAGTGAAAACCTGCATACACTAGGCCCTCCATGGAAGGGTTTGAGGACCACTGATCTAAAGAGAAGGATGACAGGTTAATGTACTTCAGTACATTTTCTCTTGATCTCATTTGTTGATTGTTATAGCTTAGCTATATGCCTCTGTCTCTATTTTCCATTAGATGTGCCAATCTAGACATGAAAATACAACTCAAAGATGAATATGAGGTAAGACTACATAACAGTCTTTACCTACCGTCTAGGGCTGAGCAATATATCGATATTATATCGATATCGTGATATTAGACTGATTATCGTCTTAGATTTTGGATGTCGTAATATGACAAAAGTGTTCTTCTCCTGGTTTTAAAGGCTGGATTACAGTAAAGTGATGTAATTTTCTGAATTTACCAGACTGTTCTAGCTTTTCTATTATTTTTCTTTACCCCACTTAGTTATTATATACACATCAATGATGATTATTTATCAAAAATCTTATTGTGTAAATATTTCTTTGTAAGCACCAATTGTCAACCCTAAAATATCGCTGCAATATTGATATTGAGGTATTTGGTCAACAATATCGTGATATTAGATTTTTTCCATATCGCCCACACTGTAGGCGCTATTTTATTAAGGAGCAAGTCATGTCCTTCACATACAGTAGGGATGCGAAGTTCTCTTTTCAAAGCTCAATTTAATACGCATTTTGGTACACAGTGTCCAATCATATACAGAAACAGTTTAGATTAAAACGGATCGATTCGATTAGTGGAACGATTCGATCAGATATGGTTAAATTCAATACAATTTAATACACTTACCGTGTAATTTAATACACTTACCTTTTTTATTGATTGTCCATTGTAAATTCAAATCAGCCAATTAAAAAATTTAATTAAAAACACGACTGTATTCCGTTTAAGTTTTTGTTCCTAAAATGACCAAAGGAATCTAATTTGGGATTCTAACATAAGGTGAAAGAAGACTAAATTTCATGATGACATCTTTTATTTATTGAGTGTTTGGGTAAACAATGCCATGGCACAAACGTCACATCGTAGAAAAGATCGAACCAGTGTATCTGTTTGCTGAGTGGCATAATAACCATAGCAATGCCAGCATACATGTCAACTTAAGTGTGTGGACAGGTTGGCCGTGCTCCCGGAGAACTTGATAGCTTGCTTACAGATCTTTCAAATCGCAAAATGTGTCCTTGTTATTTTTTCAACACCACCTTGGTCAACACTAGAAACTGCACTGTGCGCACAGCTGTTGTAGCCAGTAATAGATATAATAGTATATTGGTCTTTGATTAAAAGTGAAAATTATTTAAAGTATATGCAAGCAAAAAGTCAGTCAGTTAGACCATATTGCATATCAGTCTGGAAAGACAGATTAATTAAAATATGTTAGCGAATTGACGATTTGTCACATTTGTACCAATTTACCAACCAATTATTGCAACATTTAGATTGGTTTGACTAGCCGCGGACAATGGGTTGCAGGTTAAATTGCAGCTATTTGAACCAGGGGTTGATCTGTTTCGGTGATCCGTTACATCCCTAGTTAGTTTGCTATTCATTTCCTATGAAGCATGTCTTATTGTCAAACAAATTGTCAATGAGTAGCTGGAAAACACCTGAATGATCTGTGATTATTTGCATTTAATACAACAACAATTCAGCTATTTTGACAATTCCCTTTGCGGTCAAATTTTCCTCAAATGCAAAGACATTCCATAAAAGTATGATATGCACATCACCATACTTATCAGAAGAGGTATTACTCCTGAGGGAGTATTTTAAACCCAAGTCATATCCAGTCAAAGCAGACTGCATTTAAAAGACAAAACTAAATATTACAAAAAAAGCTTCCGTTTTCTCTACTACTGATACATGCCAGTGGTGACAGGGAGAAAAAAACTTACACTGCTGGTTCCTCTTGTCTCCAGCGTTCTTCAGCGGCAGGCAGACGGGACAGTCGTGCCGCGTACAGTTCTTCCAGTGAGAGATGATCTGTCTGGATGACGCGCAGTGAGCCACTGAAGAGAACAACAAACATTACCATTATTTCAGATACACCTGACAATCACAAATATCTGGTCTAACGAATGCAACGGGGCGCCATGTTGCAGGGCTGCTTCATTGGCCCACCTTGGCAGGACTTGCCGGCCTGGCAGTGGGTCATGTGGTTGAGGACGTTCTTCATGGTTCGGCAGTGGGGCAGGTTGCACTGGCGCACCTCCCCGTTGGCCTGCTCCCGCCGCTGGCACTTGTGGGCGTGAAGCAGGAGCACCAGCTGCTGCTGGATCAACTTGCGTTTTTCTGGGTCGGCCGTCGGGGGACCGCCGGCTGCGGCAGCCGCAGCGGCTGCAGACACGGCAGACCCGAGGCCTCCCTGGGCATTTGGGACCATCCCCGGAGTGCCCCCGGGACCACCTCCGACACCTGCAGTGGACTGCTGTGAGGCCTGCGGACAGAGTTTAGCAAGGGGGAGGAGTCAGGGCTGGTGTGTGCGACGGACCGAAGTCTATATGTTTGTACCTCCTCCTTATGAGAAACCCAATTCATTAGCGATGATTGCTAAGAGACTTGCTAGCCAGCTCCTTTACCATGGCAGCCATGCCCTGCATGGGCTGGTTCTTCTTGTCCATGCTGAACTGGGCCATGTTGTTGGGCATGGAGCCTTTGTTCTGGAGCTGAGGGCCCAGCCCTGCTCCACCCAGGCCCTGAGCTGCCTGCTGCCCACCGTAGGGGCCTCCATAGGAGCCCGGATTACCCATCATTCCCATCTGACAATAGACACGAGGGTGAAAAGAGGACAGAAAGGCATTTAGTACACAGTCTTGCAAATGTTTCAACAGCCTACTTGCAATGCATATCCAAAAATCAAGGAACACTGAAAAATTATGCACTCACATCCAGAGATTGTATATTTGGCTAGCGACATACATAATGCAATGTTTTTAATACTTAAAGTGTTCAACTGTTCACTTCCTTTCTAGAACGATATGGGTATCTCAGCTAAATCTGCAGGACACAGCGGAGTATTGGCATCTCCAACTGTGAAGTATCAACGCTAAAAGAACAACCCATCTGTTTCCACAGGGAAGTAATTAAAATCACTTATTTTTATCGTTTACCAGTTTCACTTCCCACCTTCGCACTGTTCTAAACGGAGGTCCTGATAATTAGCGATCGGTAAAGTTTCTAGGCTAAATTAAATCTACAAAATACAACAATACCTGTTAAATTAAGTCATTGTTGTTGATAGTAGAACATCAATCAAGTGTGTGTATATATATATATATATACACTTGATTGATGTTCTACTATAAACAACAATGACTTAATTTAACAGGTATTGTTGTATTTTGTAGATTTAATTTAGCCTAGAAACTTTACATATACATTATATATACATATACATATATATACATATATATACACACATATATATATAAAAATATACAATTCTTACATAGAAGCAATTCAATGTGCTTTACATAAGACTAAAAGTACATCAAAAGTACATAAAGTAAAAAAAAAAAACTAATATCTGCTTCCAGAGTTAATTTTAAGAGCCCAATATTAAGCACATGGGAAGATATATGTTTTTAACCTGGTCTTTTAAGATTCCTACATTTGGAGCACATCTTAGATCTTCCAGTCGTTTGTTCCAATTGTGGGTAGCGTAACAACTAAAAGCAGCATCTCCATGTTTAGTCTGGACTCTGGGTTCTACTAGCTGACCTGAGTCTATCGATCTGAAGGCCCTGCATGGTTTGTAGTCTTTAAGCATTTCAGAGAAATATTTTGGGGCATTCAGTGATTTATCGACTATTAGCATCACCTTAAAATCAAATCTATAGCTAACTGAAAGCCAGTGTAACAATTAATTTTTATTGTTTTCACCAATATTGTTTCCTACCAATTGTTCTTGTCAAATTTTTCCCACAAACCCCGCCCCCGACAGAAGCGGGATGGTGAAGGACGCTCACATGGTTTATCCAACCACATGTCGCCGAGCCAGATGATTATTTTCGCACCGCTCATTCAACACGGAAGACTTTAATAAGCTCATGTGTGGGATGATTACGGTCACCAACTACACTTCTGTGACTGAATTTACAGGTGCACACAAAGAGTTGCTAGAGAATGAAATCCCAGGCAGCACAAATATGCAATGCTTCCTGCTGGAGGTCCAGGCAAGGTCGGACAAGCCACAGTCAAGCTCGAACCACTAACCATCCTGACGCAGTTTTGTCCTGCAAGGCAGAGACTTAAAACACTACGCCACGTACAACCCCCTCAGTGTAATTATTTTAATACTGGAGTAGTGTGGTCTGTTCTCTAGGTCCTGGATAAGAAATTTGACAAACAAAAAAATCTTGATTACATTATTTCAAGAAATCCTGATGTGTCCAATTGTGTAATACTGCTCTCTTAATCAGGATGTATTTGCCCAAACTTTGCATGGAGAAGAGCTATTTTTTTCTTTGGTGATTTACCTCCCCTCCCAATTCCCTCTAACCCTGCCAATTCTTTTCACACTGCGAGTCCAACACAGAAGCCTTTAATCAGATCACGCATGGGATGATTACATTTACAAACTATAATTCCGCGACTGAAACCACATGCGCCTAGGAATAGATACTAGGAGTAGCTAGAGTGCTGTGGCAGGACAGATTATCAGATTTATCTAACCAAAATCCGGGGCAGTGCTATGCCAATTTGAGCTGCCTCATGCAAGAGGCCCGAGGAAAGTCAGAGAACCAATAGTCAGGCTCGACCCTGTGACTACCATGACATAGACTGTCATGCAATGCAATTCCCATCACGCCACATGCACCCCAGAGGAGCGTCACTTCCAGCAAACAACCACAATTGAGCTTGGCACTTGCCCACTCCTAAAACCCAGGTGCTCTGACACAACAGGACTTACTGTAAAACTCAATTTCAACATCTACCGTAATTCCTCAAATAAAGACCGGGGCCTTTATATACCTCTACTGCAGAAGGCAACCGGCTTTTATTTGAAGCAGGCTTTTGTTAGAGGCAGGCCTTTATTTCTGATTCCCTCTGTTTGATAAGTATAATTGCCTATATTTTTGTGTAAATCCTCGTTCCAGTTTGCCTTTTATTGCTGCATTACGTTGTTATCGCAATCTCAACACTTCTTGTTACCGTTCCAAATCCAATACGTAGTTGAAAAAAGTTGTTGAAGATTCAATCGCTTGCACTGAATGGGAGCCATGGTATTTCCAATGTAGTTACTGACATCTACCTGTACGTTAATACAAACACCAAGCGGAGTAAAACCTACAGCCGCATTGACTGAAATACCAGTAGGACAATTATACTTAGCGATACTATTTCCTGCTCCCGCGAGCTGGCATTCCGTAAATGTTCCATCCATTCTGAGTTAGCGTTTCAACCCGGTAGTGAGTAGCGTAACTTGTGCTACATTAGGTTTGGACCAAAAACATACGGAACAGCAGCTTGCAGGAGCAGAAGTACCATAATCCGAAAATAGCATGAATACATTGTTGAATCTATTAAAGTGATAAAAATGTACATTACGCTTAACTGGAATGCTCATTATATGAAAGGCACCTATAGGAAATTATCCACACGTAATATTCCCCCGGCCTTTATTTAAGACCGGCCTTTATTTGTCCGTGTTGACCACGCCCCCGGCCACTATCAGAGGCCCGGCGTTTAATTGACTACCGGTTTTTATTTGAGGAATTACGGTATTCAATTAGGCATATTTAAATAGTTTGAAAAACATGCAATCTGCACAAAGATCTGCCAGGTAGATCTTCTACATGCTTGTATGCATGATAAGATAACATAATTACACTAGTGTTGATATTATAAACATATATTACTGCATCAATAGTTTGGGCATTTCTAAACAGGACAGTCAGATATACTTTACGACAGCATTTTATTAACACAGCACTAACTGGGAGAGTGTGCTTCTCGGGTTTAAGCAGCTATTTCTGATTAGTTCTGATCGACTGCCATACCGCAAAATAAGTTAAACTCAACAATTGTTTCTTATGACCTTTTACACAAGGTTTCATGGTTATCGTGTAAGACAAAATTGTTTAACCTAATATTTAATTAAGAAACATCATTTCAGACTGTAAGGTAAACATCTGGAAGAGAATTTGGTCTGTTTCTCAATCCACATTAAAACACTTTTACTAAAGTCTGATTTCGGCCATGTGACAAGCCATCACAACGTCATTATAACAGAAGTGAACGTCAGCCAGGCTCCAGTCTGAGGGGTCCATGCCTACCTTGTTCAGCGCTCCAGGTTGCTGTCCTCTGAGGCCAGCCTGGCCCCCAGGCCCTTGCTGCTGCAGCTGCTGTTGTTGTTGTTGTTGCTGCAGGGTCTCTGCCAGTAGGTTACTGTTCCCGCCCATTCCCTGGTTTGAGAAGGGCATCCTGGGTGACCCATTCAGCACCTGTCCCCCCATCATGGCTTGCTGCTGCTGTCCATTGCCCTTCTGAGCTCCCATCATGCCCCTGTTCATTGCCCCCACCATCCCTGCTTGCTGCTGCATCATGCTGGCCTGCTGCTGGGGCAATAGGTGCTGTTGCTGGCCCATGCCCTGGGGCACGGGGGACAGCTTTATGTTCCCTAGGTGGCCCATGCTGGCCCCACTTGGACTTCCGCCCGTCCCCTGGCCCTGCTGACTGGAAGCAGTCGGAGCACCCGATCGAAGGAGCTCAGATAGCTGCTTGTGTTTGGCCACGGCGTCCTGACCCCCACCTCCGGGGCCAACCCCCATGCCACTTGCCCCTCCCAGGCTGGTGTGCAGCTGGTTGAGGTCCCCTCCGTTGACCAGGCCCAACTCCGAAGAGTTGATGAGCTCGTCAGGGAGGTCGTGCTCCAGGTCAAACAACGAGCCAAAATCTGAAGAACGAGTGAAAGGTAGCATGGGAGGGCGAATAAGAAGGGGCAGAAACAGTGAGGAGAATAGGGTTACTACTGGCCTGGAATTATAAAGAAATCCCAGTTCAACTCATTACAGAAGAAAATGATCTGGCATGCTTGCATTGACATTTAATCACTGAGCAGACACTTGTATCCAGAGCAACTTACAGTAAGTACAGGAACATCCCCCTGGAGCAACTAAGTGCCTTGCCCAATGACATATGGCACAGTCGGGAATCAAACCGGCAACCTTCTGACTACAGGTCTGACAAACCACATGTGTGCCCACAGACAATCCCACATAGGTCTGTGTGCCTGGCCACCACAATATTAAAAACAGGTACACAGGTACACAGGTACACAGGTACACAGGTACACAGGTACACAGGAACACAGGAACACAGGTACACAGGTACACAGGAACACAGGAACACACACATACACACACACACACACACACACTTAAAGACGAGCCTCGGCACTGCGTTAAAAGCATGAAGGGAGACTAGTTATTACACCCCCTGGACACAGGTACACTTCCAGTGTCAGGGTCAGTAGGATGCAAACTAAAGAAATATTGAAAAAGGAACGGAGGGGCTACAACAACAAGGTATCTATTTTTAAACTACTTTGCAGTGATGTCAGTATAATAAACGTCCAAGCAAAGAAACTGATGTTGAACCACTTTGGTGCAAGCTATATTTTTTCAACTGTCAAATAAATCACATTATATTTTTGGGTTAAAATGGCAATCAATTTCATGAAACCACAAGCATTCTTCCTCATTTGAAATAAAATTCATCTTATCTGAGACCTCAGTTATAAGAAAAAGTATCAAGCGTTGCAGAGTATGCATTCAGAACAAAAAAGACTCAAGTCCTCAATTAGAAAGAATACATGCCTCTGCATCCCGTTATATTACAGAAAAATAATGAATCTCATCGAGTGATATTTAGGGATTCCATATATTTATCAAACTGTAGGTCCCCCTGCCACATACTGTAGTGTTAACTGCTAAATCCTTGAAATACCCTTGGAACCAACACCTTACCTAAAGACAGAAATCTATGTTGTCAGTTTCAATAATTTAGATTTCAGTCGTTATGCAGATCTATTTTATCCAAAAGCAAACGAACAGTAAAAAGTGCATGGATTTTATAACTTTTACTTACTGGGTCCCCCATGGGAATCAACCAAACGCATGCACTACCTACTATGCCATACGGGACCATCAATCGTAAGACTTTGAAATAGTTCAATTGACACTGAACACACTTGCAAATATAGGCCTAGTTCATACAAGAATTGCAAATTACAGTAGGTTTTATATATATATATATATATATATATATATATATATATATATATATATATATATATATATATATATATATATATATATATATATATATATATATATATATA
>JACXGM010029030.1:0-13818 GCA_016801145.1 Umbra pygmaea
CACACACACACACACACACACACACACACACACACACACACACACACACGCACACACATGCACACACACACACGCACACACACGCACACACAGGCAAAGGTCAGGATTGCGAAATGAGTGAAACGCAGAGAGAATGGTGACCTTCATCTCCTCAACATCTGTATAATTACAAAGATATAATTAGAGGGTTGTGTAACATTGGTGTCCTCTGAGCGGTTTGACCCCAAAATAAGAAAGGTCATCTCTACATCCGTTCCAATCAGACCAACTTCAAAAGGAGTCAAATAACTTTCATGCAAACCAAATGAGTAGGGAATTCCCTTGTACTCTTTTTACTGAAATGCCTTTTGTTTGCTTAGTTTACAGACCTTGAGTTTAAAGGAAAACTACATACTTATGTTTTAACAGAACATGTCTTTAAAACTCATTATATGAAAACTTCTTTGGTCAAGTAAAGTTTTTAATCATCATATATCCCTGTTAGCAAAGAACAATGTCTCAGCTCTGTTGTTAATTCGAGCAGATTTTTCCCTGTCTTATCTTCTGTTTTTCAAATGTTCATGCAAACTTTAAAAAGGCACAAAATGATCTTTGAAATCCCATCACTCAGAGTTATATAACATCACTCTCTGATGAAAACCTATTATCTCCCGCGAAAATTCATTTTTCAGGAAATGGAGGTAAATAACTATTTTGCCATTATCTACCATACAATTATATAGCCTCAGAAGCTATTTTGAAAATGTTACTTGGTCCTAGAAAATGTCAGACTACATTGAGTGGTAATTCTGAAGTCAATACATGTGTGGAAGAAAAAAAACATTTCAGCTGAATATTATTATGAATCACTTTATGACTAGCAGTGTGTATGTGCAGCCTTATGGTTCTGTATGAATGATCAGCTTTAAGGGGCATATACACATGCTCAGTCGGTGCTCAGATGTGAAAGCAACTAACACCTCCCTGAGGGGTAGCAACTAGCATCTGTATTCTCGTAGTGATTCAACCAAAGGAATCGCTAGTCGCTAAACAGTCTGTGGTCTTGTAGTGATTCAACCAAAGGAATCACTATCTATCTATCACTACACAGTGCGACTGATCATTACACTGAAGTATAATCTGGACCGGTAAGAACTTTATGTTTTATGTACATGTATGAGGACTCTACTGCAAACAAAATTTCCCTATGGGTACAAATAAAGTAACTTGAACTTGATCAGCCTTAAAGTACATAAGAGGAGGAGTGTGAATGACCAGCCTTATAGTAGTTTATGAGGAGCAGCGTGCCTACCTGGAGGGAGAAGGTGAGCTGAAGGTCAGTCTCCGTTAGGCCCGCTGAAGACAACAAGATCTCGTTAGACCTCAGGATCCGCTTAGAACCCTGAGAGAGAGAGAGGCGGAGGGGAGAGCGCGAGGGGGGGGGATCTGATTAAACAGAATCTCCAATGTACCGCGGGAACCGCTTCACAGAGCACATCCAAACAAGCAGCCACCGTACAGAGAGGGAGAAGGGCAAACGGAGGCGAAAGAGAAGATTCAGGATTGTAGCAGGACCCCAGTTAGACAAAGCAGTGGCAACATTTCCTGGGGTCCAAAAACAAATGTCACAACAACATACAAAGCTAAATGCATAGGGGAGCAAAAGGTGAGAGAGAGTAATGAACGATGCAGTGAGATGTAGAGAGAAGAGCTAGGATGTAAGAAGATAGGGCTTGACACTGATCTAAGTTTAGACAGTACCTGTAACTTGACAGCGATCACCACTGATGTAAGGTCTTTATCTAGCTCCTTTAGCATGATCAGCTTCTTCAGGGTGAGGTTGAAAAGCCTGGAGACATGATACAGGAGGAAGAGACTTGGCAATGTGTCCTGAAGACAACTTTCATTCGATTAACCTTGGGTCAAAGGGATTAGTTTAGGATTTCGGCAATGAACCACTTTATCCACTCCCCAGTGTTGTGGATGACATTTTCATATCTCTGGATGACATTTTTATATCTCTACATTCACTGTGAATAAAGTTAGAGATAATTTTGCGAGATAACACTAAGAAATGTCGCATTGAATGTTTTTGCTACGGCTAATTAGCTACTGCGCTAAAGCTAGTTCTTTTGACTTCTTTCAAAGTGAAGTTATACAAATTTTATCTGACATTGGGGAAGTGAAAGAAGGCCTTCGTTGTCAAAATCCAGAACATTCTCTAATATTTATGGCAATTGAACACATTTTCACTCGATAGTGAATTTGCACAGAGAAATGATCTTTCATGAATTGTACTGTTTATTCATGAACGTTCACCTGCCCAGGGACTGCAGACTGAAATGATCAGTTGGCTAAATCTGGTACAGTACATGTTGTTTTCTCAGGTGTAATGAGACCTAGGCTTTGTTGTACACTGTCTCTGTTAAAAATACAACACGCCAGTCAAAGCTGGGAAAATAAACCCTCTCCTAAATTTAATCTACCTGAATGGGCACCAGTTCTACAGCACAACAGGTATCCAGTTCATTTTCAATCAATTTCAAAAGAAGAAAATTTCCATTCCATATGTCCCTTGGTGAAAAAAAGAAATATTGGAAATCCTGTGCAATTCCTGAAATTATTTAAATGGAATTGAGCGCAGAGCTCTGACACAGCACTGACCTCACCTATCGAACACATCATCCCGAATACAAAAAAAACCACGACTCTGGCACTCACCCAGTCACCTCGGCCTCCGCGCCCCCCTGCCCCCATTCCCCATGACAGGACAGTCCAAGCAGAAGGTCAGAGTCTTAAATTATTTACGCCTAGGGCCTTTGAGACACAGCATAAACCACAACAGACATGGCCAAAGAGAAGGACTGAGAGAAATGTTGGGGTTGGAGGAAGAGACAGACCGTGAGAGACAGAGATACATTTGGAGAATGATGGTCAGAATTGTCATGACAGCCAGATAGTAAAGTGACAGACAAATAGATAAATAGACAGACAATTAGACAGGCTTGTGGACGCTGCAGGGTATCAACTGTCATAAAGAAGCTAGTGGACAGGTCAGACAACATTTGCTCCAATCCAAACCAATGTTCAAAACAATCTGTGTAGGTAAGTAAGGATCCGTAAGGTAGCCAGCTAGAACTAGCTACTAATAGTTACCCTCTATTAAAGATATGTTCCGCAATACTATGCCAGTGTCTAAAGCCTGTGTATATTGGCGCTGTCGAGCTAAAACGGGTCCCTGAATAATACACTGTTTCTTTCTTTGAGGTGTGCTGTGTGTCTAGTACAGGGGTGGGCAAAAGGTGGGCCAGGCCCTGTGATCTGGCACATGGATTCAAAATCATCACATGAAAATGAGAATTATTTTCACATGAAAATAAAAAATTATTTACCTATTTGTATGTCCCCCTAACATTTCACACTGGTTCTCAACACCTGGCACGCTAATATGGATGTTACAGTGGTATTATTCATGGTTTACATGTATTCTACAATAATTATCTAAAAATTAAACATACATTTTTGCGCAGATGGATCAGTGGTTAGGGAGTCGGGCTTGTAGTCGGAAGATTGACGGTTCGATTCCCTGTGCCAACTGTCATTATGTCGTTGGGCAAGGCACTTTACCCTAAGTTGCCTTCCGGGAATGTCTCTGTACTTCGTGTAAGTCGCTCTGGATAAGAGTGTCAGCTAAATGACTAAAATGTAAATGTAAAATGCCATATATGACATCATGCATCATGAAAATCTATTTCTCAGAATGTTGGATTTTATTTATTAATCTTGTAGAGACTTCTGAACAAAAAACTATTAAATAATTGAATGAAATAACATTTCCAATATCCTATTTTTCACACATAGCGATAGTATGCAGCCCTTCACTTGGTTTCAAGACCTCAATGTGGCCCTCTAGCAAAAATAATTGCCCACCCCTGGTCTACAGGTTGAGGCCACCCTGCCACCAAACTGTACATCACTGTGCAGCTCTGGTTTGATTGACAGTTCTGCCACCCGTACCTTCTCCACTTTTGCAAACCATAGTTCACACACTTTGGTGGAGACTTACTCCCTGATGCTACTGTACATAAGGAAATGGCTACCATAGCGGTGGAAAATACAGTTGTGTTTAAAGCTAACGGCAGTAAGACAATGATTCTACTAAGACTGTGCATATAATATAAACAATACACTACACATACAGACTAAAATGTGGGGCCTTAAAATTGTTACGCAAACACTTGAATTGAGGAATGGAGCTTTAAAATAGATGTCAGTGATCCAAAACCTCTCAGATTCAAGCTAATAGCCACGGATCAGTTAACTACCAACTATTTTAGAACAGATCATTTTGGATCGGTTATTTGCATACGGCTTCATTGCTTTTGCTTTCACGATGACATAAAAACTCTTACTGAAAATACTCTGAATGCCCATCGTCGGGCTAATGTAAGACTGGTCATAAAAGGACCTGGGTGGGTCAGATTAGCCATTAGTGAGGTAATGCTGCAAAAGACCACAGGTTGTGGTTTCGAAAAGACTCCAGAGAAAAGAGATGGCTGAGGAAAAAGCAAGGTGCTGACCACAGAAGACCAAGCATTCAGCTGGGCAAGGCTGGCGCTCAGCGAGCGGGATATAAAACGATTTACCCATTAAACTTTTATTAAAGTGATGATGATTCACCAAGTTAGTTCACCAAGGACATCCTCCCACCAATTAATATTCATGAGGAGCTAAGATCAAACGCGATTACTCGGCATAATCGCTTTGGGAGTGGCAGGCAGAAACGTCTGTGAAATTGTAGAGAGCCCATGTTCCCATCATGCACCTCCAACAGCTCTATTTTAATTACAGACAGTCCAAAGCCATTTCACAGCTATAAGCCAAATTCATCAAGAAGTATGAATTTGGAAAGTGTCATAGACCTCATCTTATTCAGAGCTGATCTAGGATCAGGGCTTCTATATCCATGTAATCGTATTCATTATGATCGAAAAGGTGATACTGATTCTAGATCAGCACTCCTATTCGAAGACACTTTGTGAATACAAGGCCGGTGTGACTACGGAGGTCTTTCCTCCAGTGAGGGAATGGCTGCTGCTCCCATTGACTGGCTGTCTGTTTACAAGACGTCTACTTGACAGAGATACCCCTCTGTTATCAGAAAGCCCAGCTGTTACCGCTCCCTCTCTGTAGCGTACATGCTTGCTACACCTTTTGTGTGTGTGTGTGTGTGTGTGTGTGTACCATCTGTTAGTAGAAAAAAAAAACTGGATGGGGCCTTTACACATTTCACAGTGATGTGAACTAACTTGACATAAACCTTACAGCTAAATGTACAGGTGAAGGTTTGTTGATCCAAATGAAATATTTGTCTGCAACAACATACAGTACATCTACTTGATCTATAAAACATGGATTCAATTTGAGTTGCTGTGAAAAGAAGCTGGGTTGGATACTGCTTACGGCCTATGCACTACACGCGCCGGATTGGAAAGGAGAAAGCATTATACACCTATGAAAGTCTATAGCTCTGAAATCTATTTTTAAACCATATTTATAAATTGTCTCAACCTACGACACTTACCACGTCAGTAACGAATAAGCTAGTTAGCGGCCTGTTTATTGAGATTTAGTATTATGATTAGTGCAGTCAGCTGCATAAAAATTTACCTGTCAGTGAAATAATGCAGTCAATCTCATCTCATGCTCATTTCAAGATGGTGGTTTATTTATACAGGAAGTGATTTGGTCAAAAACAGAAATATATTGTTATTGACGTCAATTACGACTCTTCCATCATCCACCTTTTACCATTACAAAGTTGTGTGTCAACTGATGACTTGCGGCATCAAAAACTTCACTCTGGAAAATCATCTGACAAATGTATTTCTAATAACCCACAGTAAAAACTAACTTTAGCTACTGCAAAATATGTTTTTATATTTATCTGTCTTGTTTTACCTAAAAGGATGTCTGTGAGTTACCATCATTTGGAACTTTTTTCATAAGTCAATATACCCAATCTGCCCCTAAAAAACAATTTATTTCTCATTATTATCATTCAAAAGACAAAATGAACGTGTGAGTCAGCCATCAATAATGGAACCTGAATGCGTTTCATGAAGCTTAAATGCTGCATTGTGTCACGTCCAATGGCGAGTGGTATAGCAGGTATAATTGATTTTAAAGTGAGCATTCCTCAATGCAAGTCAATGCACAAACTCCATTGTGGCTTCATGCTGAGAAAAGGAATAAATGTGGTTTAAACTTTGATAATATACAGCATAAGATCCTGTTGTTTACAGTTATCTGGATTTTCTCAAATGGAGACATAATTAAGTACACAAAAATGTAATATTTAAAAATATATACTATTGATTAAATGGAGACTCCATTTTATTACATTGGGCTCCATTTCTATGAATTTCATCTCATCCAAGTGAAAATAAAGGTTTAAATCCCTGGGTGCAGCTTCAAGCAGCAGGTGCAATATGGTTCCCATGGTAACAGAGGGTAACATGGGACTTGTGACCTTGCTGTGTCATACAGGCAAACTGCATCCAAGACTCACACAAACACACACACACACACACACCTTGCCACTTTTCAACTTTACGTACATTTTCTCGATCGTTCTACTTGACCTTCAACATGCCTCCTCTCTCCTCCTCCAACGCTACCTCTCTGTCCCAGCTCGTCTCTGACACCTGCCATCCTTCCGCTTGTTCATCAGCATTCAAGAGCCGCCCTTCCTTCATCAGGACAGTACCAGCCAGCCACGTACACACAATCCACTCACACCAAGGGCATGGAACACACTAGAACAGCTTCCTAAAACAGATCCATAACACACAGATTTGGCATTACTGCATCAATATGTCTGTCTGTGTGAGTCTGTATGTGTGTGAGTCTGTGTGTGTGTGTGTGTGTGTGTGTGTGTGTGTGTGTGTGTGTGTGTGTGTGTGTGTGTAAGACAGAGTGTGAAAGCGAGAGAGTGAGTGAGTGAGTATTTGGACGGCGTCCAGGCTTTCTTTACTCAGTGTATCCAGTAATTTGTCGCCTATCCAGTCACTTAATAATCTCTGATTTATCCCTCTTATGAAAACACTATGACTGAATCCATGTTCCGTTAACAGTGCACTACCTCCCGGTAAAGACAGTCAGAAGTAGTGCACTACATAGGGAACAGGTTGCCAATAGAGAGGCAGTCTGACCCTTATTATCCTCAACAGTCAGCCAGGAAAAGCCAGCATTTCGTCAGGCCCGAAACTTCCGACTCCCCCAGACCAACCTCTGACCTCACACCGCTGACACTAGTGGTTTGGTTTGAAGTGATTAACATTCATTCCGTCAGTGAATTTCAAACCTGCCCCTTGACCCTACCAACGCGCGGAGGGCCCCAACGTCGCATCAAAGTCTGACAGTGTCTTCCAGGCTCTAAGGGGATCAATAAATGCACCCACATCAGGACACACTCGTTACTTGAATGATGCCATAACAAATTCCTATTGTTGTTTTACAAAACATGCAACTCTCAAAACCAGAAAACCAAATGTACAGAAAATTGGCCAAAAACTCAAACATGACATGAAACTGTACTTTTACAAACTCTACTTGGTTTATAGAGGCTGAATCGTTGCAAACACACAAGTATGGGATACTGGATGGTCTCATTAGCCCCTCGACCCTCAATCCTTTTCACCCAGTCAGCTTTGGGAAAATTTCTGACATAAAAACAATACCTTTGAAATCCAATACCACGTTCACTGGCCTTTACATGAGTTTCTGTGGGTGTTTTCCAGTTAGGCAGTGAACTGCAAAGCAAAACCTGAGCAAATAGAACCATTGAACTTTCAAAAGAACTAAACAGAAACGGGAAGACACAAATCAGGTGAAGATTTTAAACGTCTTCTGGACTGTCCCTTGTAACACGCATAACATGATTATTAAGAAGTGAAATCTGTATGGCACCACCAAGATCCTGTGTAGTAAAACATACATCCAGGGAATCTCTACAGGTGCGGGAGTTAAAGAGCCAGAGTAGGACTGGCCACCCCTTTGAGCCCCTCTCTAGGTTTCTTTCTAGGTTTCACCTATTAGGATGTTTTTCCTAGCCATTGTGCATCACTTGTTGATGCTTGTTCTTTGGGGATTCAGGAAAAGGAATTTGTCAAAGCACTTTGTGACTATTGCCTTTGTATACATTTGATTGATTTAAGAGGAATTCACCAACTGTATAAGATGTATAACGCTGCAAACAACAAGTAAAGCTCCTAAGATGACACATTCTTAACCCTTTAGGTCTTCATATCACAAGCAGCCTTACTGTATATTCAGTTCACACTGACATCCCTTACTGAGACATCAAGGCCATGTGTTGATCATCTGACAAGCAGTTCAGATTGACCAGAGACCTTTATGGCCACAGGTGGTTGTAGTGTTCATGGGGATGGGCAAAAATTCTAAGCACTTACACAAATCTGACCTTATTGTCACAAAGGCCAAAAATCTACCTAAACATCTCATGGTATGAGAAAAATGTCTACCTGATGCAAAGCTGAAACTGAATTAAACATCTCAGCATGTCAACAACATAAAGCACTCGGACTAAACCCCATATTATTCACATGCGCTTGCAACCCACAGTTTGAGAAACCAACTCTCCAGTGTATCCAGATGTATATGACTAATTACCTTCATTTACTTGCAAGTTGCAACATACTGTATGTGAATTAGTTCTCCTTCCAAAAAATAAATTGACGGGTTAAAAAGCAGTGTTTATATATTGGAATGGTGTTAATGTACATTAACAAAATACATATGAATGCAAGTAGGCTGCTTATATTGGCCAGCTTATACACCTCTATAGCTCTGATTGCCTGGCTGTTTTTATCCTGAGGAGTATGACATCATACTCTATGACATTTTTTAAAGGTTCTGTTTGAGACGCAAATAAGACGTTTCTGGATATTTGTTTCCCAAATGTATTTTTTGGGCCACAAATACCAGTACTGGATGTCTCAACAACATTTGGGTTTGAGTTCACAGAATTTATTGTTTAAAAAAAATGTAATTTTGACTTGGCATACTGTCAGCTCCTATTACTACCTATCAATCACACACACACATCATAGAAAAGCTCTATTTATTAGCGTGAAGTGTGAGCCATGAAACATGAGGAGGGAGGGAAAGGGCATTTAAACATCGGTAAAAACAGCTCTAGTTCTTAGGCATTTTAAGGGAAACTGACAAAAGCCTTAAAATAGAACCGTTGGAGTATACAGAGAGCAGTACATGTAGGGAGAAAGACTGTTGACATGAAGGTGAAAGCGTCTGTTGCTTTTGTTGTTTGTGAGACAAGCGGATGTAACATCTAAATCCAAAATCATTATTAATACTGTGGAAACCTCACCATTACCTCCATATTACCCTAGGGCTACAATCGTGTCATTTTCTAAGGACACAACAGATTACATGTTTAATAAAACCAGTACAGCACATTTGCGAAGGAATTCCCACGTATTCTGGATCTGTCGAATGAAAGCAGATGAGCTCCTTTCAGTTAAAACCTCTATGTCTGGTGTTGGAACTGACCGAAGGTCAGGATATTTGTGTTAGCAATCAATAAAAGGACACGATCGTCAAAAGAGGACACGATTGTTAGAATAGGTGTACAGTAAATTCAAACCAAGTGGATTGTGCTTACAATGGTTAGGCTACGGTTTAGTATAGGCAGAGACGGTTATGAATGAAATTTTGTAGAAGCATCATGAGGCCCGGACATTGT
The DNA here is from genome assembly GCA_016801145.1 of Umbra pygmaea. Lineage (NCBI taxonomy): Eukaryota > Metazoa > Chordata > Actinopteri > Esociformes > Umbridae > Umbra > Umbra pygmaea. Next base: position 9,767 of record JACXGM010029030.1, read on the forward strand.
GTTTAGATGTATTAAAGCCGATCAGAAAGAAAATGCCATTATTGACAAGAAGTTGGCGAAGACTCATTACTGGGTTGGGTTGTAGTTGACAATAACCTGGGGTCTGGAACTGAGTAGCTGCATGAACTCATGTGTTTGCTGGATGAAGGGGAATGTGCTTGAGTGTGAAAGCAGTAAAGAGATTGGGAGTGAGAGTGAATGAGCGTGTGTGTGTGTGTGTGTGTGTGTGTGTGTGTGTGTGTGTGTGTGTGTGTGTGTGGCATCCGGCTGGCTGGGTGTCTGTGATTAGCATGCATCACAAAGCAGCAGACCTATACCACCAAGAAGACAGACTACAGCTATAAAGATTCATAACACAGCTATAAACATGTAGAGCTCTCTAACGAAACGCCAAGCATTCATAACGCATCACAACTGCCATTCCCTAGTCTATAATCCATAAAACATTGTACTGTGCATTTAGACTGTATTACACATGAATGGCTGATAGCCCTGATAATGCAACTTACTTGTGTATTTTTAGCGTAACCGAGCAGCAGACGGGCAAAGAAGATGGGAAGTCCCTGGCGATTAGGTTCTTATCAATGTTTGCCTAACACCTGCAGTGCCAAACAGACGGGAATCATGGAAGCATTTATCTAGAGAGATAGTGTCTGTTTCCTCTCTGCTTTATATAGACTGCTTCAAGTCAATAAAGGGCCACACACAGATACACAAAGTCCCTACTACATATTTACAGAAACAAAAACAAATGCGCCACATTGCTTTATTCACTAATGTAACTCTTTATCTAAGCAGGTAAGACCCGTTTTAAATGAACACCTAGCCGAAACCATTCTGCAAAACAGAAAAATGTAAAAATATGAATACAAATTAACAAAATAGTCATAAAGACAAATTACACTAAATTCTGTGAGAAAAATATAGATGGATTGGTTCCAGTTATAGTGGACTGACAGAGCCAAAGGACATGTAGACTAAGGGTAAATGAGTTTAAAACAAAGAGACATATTACTGGAGAATCAGATGTTGAGGAGTGAGCGAAGATTAAAGGGCACTTAACTACAGGGGACCTAAAATAGTTAGAGTTAATAAAAAAATTACAAATGAGTTGTAGTACTCAGTGTAGTGAGGGCCAGTTAAAAACAGTGTAAAGGTTACACTAGTTTGGGGACACTGGGGACAAATCAGGCAGTGGCGCACTAAATAATTCCTCATTCCTTGAAAAGCTTTTTAGCATTAAGCCTACAGCCATACCTGCGTAGGTGGAAAAGGGGGGGACAATACAAGAAAGCAATTCTCAATGTATATTTAGATTAAAGGTGGATGATATACTGTAGTTAATCAATGCTAGTGAGCAGCAAAGCCATACACCAAGATGTTTGTAGATGTCGACATGTTCTAACTTTGAGACCTTCGAGTGGAGTTTTTTTTTGCTGGCAGGCAGGTTGGACTTTTAGTTATTAAAATATGTTCTCAGGGAAGCATTGCATTTATTAGTTCTCCAAGCCGTCCAATCAGCAGTAGGCAGGTCCAATCAGCAGTAGGCGGGGCTTGAATTATTTGAATTTTTTTCTCAATACTCATGAAAATAACTTTCTCAGTTCTTAATCATATCTAACCATACACCTAACCTTAACCACACTGGAATGTTAAAATGTAATCCTGTGCTATATATAGAAATTATCAATCAAAATTATGTGAGGTCCAGCCTCTGTTTTGAATCAACCAATAAAAGTGTTCTGCCTCCAAGACAGATCTGCCTTGAGAACACCTTCAAAAACTAAATGTCCTATGAGCGAGGAAGGCTCTGATTGAACTGTACATTTTGTTTCTTTTGATACCTGGCCTGGAGCTTGTAGTTGAGACATTTAGCTGGGGCTGCGGTCAGAGCTGTTTTGTTTGTCGATGGGTAATAACAAGTAATAAATTAGCCCAGCTAGCTCAGAACTATTGACTATTGCGTGACTGCCACCGGACAGGACACAGCTCTGTAATATGCTCATCCACAGCCAGGTAAATGAGAAATACTACCTTCGACCGGAGGAAGAAAATCCACACGATATGCTGGATGTTGCTTCCTCCTGATTTAATCAACCTGCATCTGAACAGTGTTGATATAATTGGGTCTCACTGCTATGCTACACCAACCACAGTGTAGCAGAGCTCATTCTCTTTAACCATCACACTGACATAGCCCAGACACTGAGTCACTCCACACTCAGGTGTTTGTTCCATCTTTACAAGGCCAACTAGCTGATATTCTCAATCCTTGAAACCCGTGTGGGTATTAAACATGAGCAACTGCAATATTCCAATGCAAAGTAAGGTATTTTCTGTCAAGATTGACAGTATTACTGTTAAACCAGCAGTCATGAGTCATCACTGTTGTTGGGTTCCAGATGATAGCCTCCAATTTTGAGCTCTGTACTTCAATGGCACTGATGTGTTAACAGTACACAACTCGTTGGGTGTCTAATGGCCTGCTACTCAGTGGCCTATTGTTACGGTAATCAGTCAGATATCAATATAAATGTAATGGGGAAAAAATCACCTCAAACACTTAATGATTGAATTTGAACAATGTGTAGGATGAGGACAACCCAGCGAGGGAGGAAAACAACATGGCAGTCTATCAGATTTGGGTCAATTTAAAACAAAAGCAACAATAGGTTTAAACAGAGTAAAAGCATATTGTTTATCCTTAATTTTGTCTGCCAAACCGTATGAGATGAATAACAGCAGGTTGACTTCTCCACTCACCGGCAACTTTATTAAGTACTGATCCATCTACTAATGCAGAAGTATCAACAGATTGAACTTTTCACACCATTCAGAACATGCTAGAAACATTGCCTAGGGATTTCGGCCACCTTATCCTAAATATGCTCTATTGGATTGAGATCGGAAAGGTCATTAGAGTAGGTCATTAGAATTATGTGACGTTGCGATCGTATTCGTGGAACCATCTTGACATGAGTGCTTTATGACAGTGAATTATGAAGCTATAAGTATCCATTTGAAAACAGCTAGAATGTGACCGTAAAGGCATGCATGCACATTGTCAGCAACAATTCTTAGTTACGATGAAGCATTGCAATGATAACCTATGGTATTAGAAGGCCCAAGGGGAGAAAAACTCAATCTTGAATTGTCTTGCTTTTGTAATTACATGTCCTCAGCAGGGGCGATTCTAGAGTCTGTTGGGGCCCTAAGCAAAAATTCCCATGGAGCACCTCCAAACCAGCGTTCATCACCATTATGTTATATAAACATTAGGTTTGTCAGCCCAAAGAGGCCCCCTAGCGGCCTGGGGCCCCAAGCAGTTGCCTGGTTTGCCCGTTGACAAGCTGCGGCTCTGGTCCTCGGTCGCCACATCTTCCTGTTCTCAGCTGACATGATACATACCGCAGTAGCCCATCTGCTTCAAAGGTTGATACATTTGTGCATTCAGAAACTATTAAATACAACTATTGTGGCATTTCTGTCAGCTTGAATGAAACATTTAAATAGACTGGTATACCTAGTCAATTCTGACTAGTCCGTGCTTACCAGTACATCCGTTAATTTGATCAAATGAGTTAAATACGCTCAGATAATCTAATCCAAAGCATTTGCATACAGAGGGGATGCATATCTTCTCCTAATCGTCTCCACACTAGCTCCTCCATATTGCGCCTGTGGTAAACGAACTTGATCAAGGTCCTTTATGTAACTGGCTATACTCTAATTGCTAGGCGGATAAACCATCATTAATGCATTGAGTACATCCAGGGTCCTAATAAACCCAAACATTTTCTTGTCCACTTTCTTTACGTTTATTGATTGAAACCACAGCCCAGACATTTCTATATTAAAAACAAAATATTGTTTTAAATAAAAATTTTGGATAAGTTGAAGCCAAAATTATGAAGGAAATTCACAAACGCACCACAGTGCATAATCCACCGATGTCTTTTAAAATTACTCTAGACCAACTACAGTACCTACCATATCAGTCTATTGTATATTTTACATTACTGTAGACCCACTACAGTAGCTACCATATCAGT
>JACXGM010029032.1:0-13817 GCA_016801145.1 Umbra pygmaea
GGGCTGGCTAAACAGTAACATGTGACCTGAATGCATTTCAGCTGACTTTGGGCTGGCTAAACAGTAACATGTGACCTGAATGCATTTCAGCTGACTTTGGGCTGGCTAAACAGTAACATGTGACCTGAATGCATTTCAGCTGACTTTGGGCTAGCTAAACAGAAACATGTGACCTGAATGCATTTCAGCTGACTTTGGGCTGGCTAAACAGTAACATGTGACCTGAATGCATTTCAGCTGACTTTGGGCTGGCTAAACAGTAACATGTGACCTGAATGCATTTCAGCTGACTTTGGGCTGGCTAAACAGAAACAGGAGAACAGCAAGCTAACATCAGTGGTTGGAACCATCTTGTACTCTTGGTGAGTTCTATGTGGAACAGTCATACTCAGGCTTGTTGTCAGGGGTTTTTAAAATAAGCTGTCCCCATACAATAAGAATGATTTTATATCTACACAATTTTGTCTGTGTGTGTGTGTGTGTGTGTGTGTGTGTGTGTGTGTGCCTGGTGTGTTTGCAAAGTCCGGAGATAGTAAAAAGTGAGCCGTATGGGGAGAAGGCTGACGTCTGGGCTATAGGATGTATCCTTTACCAGATGGCCACACTGCAGCCTCCATTTTACAGCAGCAACATGCTGTCCCTTGCCACCAAGGTAACACACACACACACACACTAGAGATGATACACACTCAGCTGTTTATAATGTAATGTCCAAATCTGAGGGCCACCCCCGACAGAGCCACAAACACAGAGCCACAAACACAGAGCCACAAACACAGAGCCACAAACACAGAGCCACAAACACAGAGCTACAAACACAGAGCCACAAACACAGAGCCACAAACACAGGAAATGAACTGAACACCTCCGTTTACACAGGAAATGAACTGAACACCCCTGTTTGGTTCTATCTTTCCCTCCTGCAGATAGGATGTTTCTGCATACCTTGCTCATTGTCTACACATTTCAACCTTTTTCTTATTATTTATTTTTTAACAAAAGGTTAAACGAGTCAACCCATGCAACACTAATGCGTGGATGCCCAGTCACTATGGATTTACGTTATCTGATTACATCTAAAGCCATTCTGGCTAAATTCATCTGTGGTTTGTGTTGGTAGATTGTAGAAGCAGTGTATGAACCAGTGGAGGAAGCCGTTTTCTCAGAGAGAGTCACAGACATGATTCAATGGTGAGATGCATTTAATTGTTTTTGTTCTATTTAAAGACCTTTGATGTGGAGAGCATAGAGCTCCGGTTGCTTCGGCCAACTGAGTGATGGACAGTGAGTGATGAGATGCTACATATGATTACAGCCTAAGTGACTCTTTCAGGTGCCTTACTCCTAATGCAGAAATACGTCCAGACATTGTGGAAGTCAGCTCCAGGATCTCTGACATCATCATGAGGTTCATGGACAGCTTGTTCACCTCCCAGCATGCTTTGGAGAAGAGAGCAGAGCGAGACAGGAAGCGAGCACAGAAGTACTTCCTGGAAAGCCATCGGGGCAGGGTCAGCTTTGCCATCTATCTCAGAAGATGTCTCATATGTGCCAAATGTTAAAACGTCCACATTGACTAAGTGATATCATTTAAATGATGGCATGTTTTTTGCCAGGTTCTTCAACCAAAAGATGGCTGCATATCCCCTATGAGGACTGAGTCCATAGTTCCATGCTCCTCTTTGAGCCACAGCTCAAACCAAAGACTTAGTCAAGGTAAAGCATTTGTTCGTTATCTGGTTCTATGAGTTGTCTCCCCTCTGTTCTCAATCTTCACGGAGAACCATGGACACCCATACTAATTATTCAGTTCAGGGGCCTCATTTATAATACTTTGCGGTTGATTTGCATCAGAAGTGGCGTACACACGAAATGTAGAAAGTGTGCGCATGAACGTCCTACGCCGTTTTCCCTTTATAAATCACAATCAACTCTAAAAGGGGATGCAGCTTTTGCGGCTGCCTGTCACGCCCATAATTGCCCATAAATAGTCAGTGAAACGCCCCAGAATTAATATGAATTCATTGAGAAGTCATGGCAAACACAGAGAGGAAAACCAAAAAAAGAAACTTCACTCAATGTTCGAAATTATTGTTGGCGAGGTGTAAAAGAGGAAAATGTTGTTTGGAGGGCACAGTGTAGCCATTACTAATGCTAAAAAGGAGTTGGAGTGGCAAAAGTTTGCAGACACTGTGAATGCCGCAGCCTTAGAGTCGGACCATGGCCGAAATAAAAAAAGTGGTCAGACATCAAAGTCGATGACAAAAAGCGTCTAGCGCTTCATTGCGAAAGTCTGCCTCGGTTGGGGGAAGATGAGTTAAATTAGTGAGCAACATGTCTGCATCATAAATGGCCACTTTAGTCAGATCATGTTTGGGATGATTACACACACCAACCATACTTCTGCGATTAATAATAATAATAATAATAATGCATTCAACTTATATAGCGCTTTTCTTCCAAGGAACTCAAAGCGCTTTACACAGTGAGGGGGAAAGCCCACCTCATCCACCACCAATGTGTAGCACCCACTTAGGTGATGCACGGCAGCCATTTTGCGCCAGAACGCTCACCACACATCAGCTATCAGGTGGAGAGGTGAGTAGTCATATATGCCAATTAGGAAGGAGGGGGATTATTAGGTGGCCATGATTGAAGTGAGAGGCCTGGTTGGGAATTTGGCCATGACAACGGGGTTAACACCCCTACTCTTACGATAAGTGCCATGGGATATTTAATGACCACAGAGAGTCAGGACACCCGTTTAACATCGCATCCGAAAGACGGCACCCTATGCAGGGCAGATGTCCCCATCACTGACCCTGGGGCATTGGGAAAGATCTTTAGACCAGAGGGAAGAGTGCCCCCTACTGGCCCTCCAACACCACTTCCAGCAGCACTGGTCTCCCATCCAGGGACTAACCGGGCCCAATCCTGCTTAGCTTTTAGAAGCAAACCAGCAGGGCAATACAGGGCTCTATGCTGTTGGCTTAAATTTACAAGCACCCGATCAGTCCCTGGAGAGTAAATAAATAACATTACTTATCTATCTCAAATCCTAGCCTAGGGAGCGCTATGCCAATTTGCGCTGTCTCACGCGGGGGGTCCAGGCTAAGTCGGAGAACCCATAGTCAGGCTTGAACCACTGACTATGACGTAGCTTGTCCTGCAAGGCAGCGACTTAACCCATTATGCCACGTGGACCCACACAGGGTATGACTTTACCTCACCCAGGAAGGTGCACAGGTAGTTATCTAGGCACTCGTCGTCTCACCTCTAGATTACTGCAACTCACTCCTGGTATAATTCCCGACAAGTGCCACCAAACCACTACAACTGGTTCAGAATGCAGCGGCCCGCTTAGTGTTCGACCTTCTCAAGTTCTCCCACTTTACCCCACTTTTACACACAGTCCACTGGCACCTGTTTGAAGCTAGTATCAGCTACAGGGCGATGGTGCTGGCCTACGGAGCAACAAGAGTAGCTCCTCCCCTTACCTTCAGGCAATGCTCAAACCCTACATCCCTGCACAGACTCTTTGTTCTGTCACCTTTGACCTTCTGACCGTCACACATTCGCAAAGTCAGCTCCCAATCCAAGCAGTCAAAACTCTTCTCTGCCCATCTTCAGGAAATATCTAAAAACCTTCCTCTTCACTGAGCACCTAAATTAGTTGATGTCCACCACTTCTGTTTTCTTTGAAAATGTTTTATGTTTATTTTTATTATCCCTTTTCTAGCACTGTTTTTGCCAATTCAGTTTCAAATATTGAATGCTCTTACTAATGAATTCTGGTTGTTTCATCTAGTTTCTCTTAATTGTATGCACTTACTCTAAGTCGCTTTGGTGAGGATAATCTGCTAAATGACTAAATTCAAAATCTGACTGTTGACCACATCACATGATCCATGTTTTAATAGATAATGTCTCAGATGAAGATAGAGATCCCTTTGATAACAAGAGTTCTTCATCTGACTATAAAGACTCTGGTAAGTGCTCTGTTGATGTGACATGACTCAGAATGTTCAGCTGAATTTAGAGCAGTTGAAACAACGTCTTTCTGATTGAAAAGCTGTTGAATAAATGCTGAAAATACCTCTTTCAAAATATTTTGCTCATTGGGTTATGTTTTGAATCATGGGGTTTGTGTTATTGCTCAAAGGGCTGTTGAAGCACAGTGGCAGTATGTCTGTGACAGAAGAACATAAAGAAGCTGGGTGGGTAGGCATTTACTTGTCAAAGCTTCAAATAACTTTTACTTTGTTACCATTTTTTTCTGTTTTTATTCCAAAATGTATTTTTATTCCTCAGTGGTGCTATTCTGAAACCCAAAACTCGACCTGGTAAATAAATATCAATTCTCTTTGAAAAAATTTAAATGTTATCTTTTCCTATATTTTTATAAAATATGTGGACGTGTGTGCGTTACATAGTGTCAGCAGCCATCTGTGTGTCTCAGAGGAGAGTACGTCAGATTGATGATCCGACCCAAAGAATCCTGGTACAGCTGCATAAAATTATATATATCACTCAGGTACACCTGTCTCGCATACATATTCTTTTCTACTATTTGACTGTGAGTGAAACAAATAACATGAATCAACAAATAACATGGCTGACACTGTAAATGCAATTTTATTTTATTAGCTTCCCCCAGCCCTTCAGCACTGTGTGAAACGGCGGGCGATTGAGAGATTCAAAAAGTCCCTGTTCCAAAGTGGAAGCAGTCCCTACAACCTAAAGGTGGAGCTAAACAAGGTTGGTGCTTTCTCTGTCACAATTTGCACTCCACTGTCTCTAAACTACCACGTTCATATAGAAATATGCGTACATTGTTTTATCACTGCTGGGGCACTGCACCATTGTCTGGTTGTAGGGTTGCCTAACAGAGCCTGTGTTTGTTCCCAGCTTCTCCAGGGATCTCCAGACCTTATGGAGTCAGGCTGTAGCAGCTCAGACTGGTGGTCTCTGGTCCAGCCGTATGGAGGAGACCTTCCAGGCACTGATAGCCAAGGTATGCTTAACTACCACACACAGGGTGACTGCATGTGTTTACTGTATATAGATGTCTAATGGAATACCAAGCTAGAAAATACAGCTACAGGCTCTCAGGCTATAAGAGTAATAAGTACCGGTAACACATTCAGTGACCAGACTTTCTCAACTTTGCACTGCAGGTCATGAGGACACTGGGAATCTAAAGGAGGGAATCAGCTATGAGCAGATGCAGGTTAGACTATTGGACTTTCTATAATGTATATTTAAGGGGCCATTTCTTCGAGCCGTAATAATGGAACAGTTTTCTCTTTAAAGTGATCTGCTTACAAATGCTGTAAAAACTGTATATCGTTATATTTTAAAAATCTTAAAAAGCTGTTTATAAGACACATTAATATGCATGGGTACACACAATAAAATTAAAATGCTAATTCATATTATGATCTCTGCCCATTTACTAACACTGTGCACAACTTGTCATTTGTCAATCTGTATAAATGGCAAAATAAGCACTGCATAGCATATATTTAAGAAATACCCTTTGTGCGGTTTTTGTAAGATGGTCACTGAAACGGAAAGTAGTTCCATTGTCATTGTCTGAAATTCTACACAGTGCCCCTCTTGGCAGATGCATGCAGTTTCAAATTTCAGTTGAAAATGGACTATGGTAGTTAATAATCATGTTTCTGTATGCTTGAATTTCTTTAACGGGATTAAGCAATTTCTTTTAGAAAAAACATTCAAACTTCTTTTTAATTCCAGGCCCTTGTAGAGGAGGTACTGGAGGAAAATGGATACTATGACACTATAAGGAATGCCCATGGTGCAACAGGGACAAACAAGTGATCAGGCTGCTGCTGTTAGGGCCAGCATCAAATTACTCAGAGAGGCTGATAACCTTGAGAAGAAAATAGATCTGTGTAAACAACACGAACACGTAATATCAGGACCAGAGCACTGATCACATGGTAAATAAATTAATCAGAACTCTGTAACATTGTGCATTTTTAAGTATTCTGAACTTTCAGCAGTTATTGGATGCCTACTAGTGAGTTTCTGTGTTGAGCTTTTACTAAGCTTATATATCACTGATCACATGAACACATCTATCGTTTGTATTATCTTGCTTAGTAGAGTGCTGTGGTGTGCTTGTGTGAGATTGTGATTCTGCACTGACCACTCAGAGGTTTCTGCACGGAAATATGCCATCTCGGACCTTTGCAATTTACAATTTTATTTCAGAAATGTTGCATTTTGGCTGGATATGTAATATTTTGTTTCTACATGCATAGTATATGTAGAATCACTATCATTACTCAGTTAGCCATGACATAGTCCACAAAGAATCACTATCATAACTCAGTTAGCCATGACATAGTCCACAAAGAATCACTATCATAACTCAGTTAGCCATGACATAGTCCAAAAAGAATCACTATCATAACTCAGTTAGCCATGACATAGTCCACAAAGAATCACTACCATAACTCAGTTAGCCATGACATAGTCCAAAAAGAATCACTATCATAACTCAGTTAGCCATGACATATTCCACAAAGGATCACTATCATAACTCAGTTAGCCATGACATAGTCCACGAAGAATCACTTTCATAACTCAAGTTAGCCATAACATAGTCCACAAAGAATCACTATCATAACTCAGTTAGCCATGACATAGTCCACGAAGAATCACTATCATAACTCAACCTTGACATTCCACATTTGAAAGCGAGTGGTTTCGATGAAATGGGTTTCAAATTGGCACAAATGACATAATACATCAATGATTTCTGGCACGTTTTGCACTTTTATGTGACTCAGATCTTAAATCTGTAATTAGTCTATTTCCAGATTACCTTCTATTCCTAATGTTATGGATTGTACATTTTAAATAATTTCTGAAATCGCAGGTTAAGCTTTTTGCACTTACAGTATGCTTACATTTAAAAAGAAGGGAATTAGTAGACACAGTTCTGTTAGGTAAAATCAACTGTTGCACATATTGTCTTTACATGTCAAATACTTCTGTTATTGTAGTCTTTTCTGTGGGTGTACATTAGTAATTTGTTGTGCTATACAATGTCCACAAGGGGCAGTGTGAACCTTTGTGTGGAGCACTGGTTTATGAAATGATCAAAAACAAGACAGATCCCCTATATATATTTTTTTCTCAGGAATTTAATAGACCAATAACTATCTGAAATAAGATCATATTTAATATCACAAAAACACAGCATGACATTCATCATAGAGAGAAACATAGTCATACAATGGTATGTAGAATGTATGTTGACATAAAGAGTGTAATAGCACCTAAGTAAGCCAATCATGCAGTACTTGAAATAATGGAATCTTGAAAACATTTTTGAGTAGGAATCTGTTTGAAAGCTCTTGCAGATTTGTGATATACACAAACCTAAAAAACTACAAAAATGCATTAGTACTTGCACAGTTAACCCCCCCACCATCATGTTTTTGACATTTTATTTTTCAATCATCACTGTATTGATAATAACGCATGGTATGTTTTGTATTGGATAAATGCTGACATGTTTTGTACCATCTATTTACCCGAGCCACATTCAGCCCTTAAAATGCTCAGTATTGTTAGGAAACAAATTTGATGTTTACATCCATTGCCCTGATTGGCTAGAGCTCATACCAGGATAAACAGGTATTGGTCTATTACGATCAGATACATTTTCTAATTTACAATGTGCCTAAACTGACTGAAATAAAAAATATTTTTAGAACACAACTTACACAAAAAGGGCATTCATATTTCAGTGTTTTTTCTTATCCTCATGGTGTGGAAATCTTATTAAACAAAAACGGTAAGACACCACTTGGTCTTCAAAATGAATATATCCTATATAATGCACATTGTCATGCTTTACACAATGCAACATTATTAAATATGTACTGGTACATAAATCTCCCATCTGAAGAGTGTGGCTCTGTGTGGGCTAATATGTTAAGTTACTCCCTAGCACTGCAATACACTGTATGTACCGTAAATGTGCTGTATTGAATCCGACCCACATTGCAGTAGGTTAGACAGTAGCTCATTTAGAAATTACCATATTAGCTCGAAGACTTCTGTAAAGAACTCTATAACATCCCACCACGAATCCCAGCTATACTTTCACTCAGAAATAGTGAGCACACGTTACATACAGTGGGCTCAAAAATTACTGGCAGCCCTGACTGGCAATGCACAATAAAACAGTAAAAAACTAAACAATAGAAACTCAAAATACCTACATAAAGTACAACACTGTACATTAAAAATGTTGCAATGGAACCAACCAAACTCTTTCACCAAAATCAACTTTCCATAATTATTGGCACTCCTTAATTAGAGTGCAAGGATAACTGCATGGAGTCTTTTCCTTTAATGTTTGACTAAGTTAAGGAACACATTTGGAGGGATTTTGGACCATTCCTTTATGCAGATACTTTCAAGATCCTTCACATTCTTGGTTTTGCGCTTATCAACTGCCCTCTTCAACTCAGCCCAGAATCTCCTTGTATGCATCTCTGTTTCGAAACCAAACATGCCGATGCTGTATCTGACCAAAATGTTTATTTTGGTCTCATCTGACCAGAGCACCTTGCGTCTGTGTCTTGGGGTCAGAAAGGGCTTTCTTCTGGCAACCCTTCCAAAGAGGCCGTGGTTGTAGAGGTGGTGTCTGGTGGTGCTTTTTGAAACCTGGTGACCCTAAGACGCCACCATCCTTCTCTCACCACCCTCCTCCCTTTCCTGCTGGCCAAAATGCATTTGTGTCTTCTACCCGTGAGGTTTTCAACTCTTCTATCTTTTGATATCTTCGAATTTTTTTATAATTGCCCTGACCATGCTCAGTGGTATATTCAATCGTTTGTGGATCTTCTTTTAGCCATTACTATAATTATGAAGGTCTACGACCACCTGTCTCTTCTGAACTGCCAGCTCTTTTATTTTCTTCATGGTGTTGGATGACGAAGGGATATTGCATGTGTGTTACCTGATATTTATACCCTAGTGGAACAGTAAGTGATGCAATGGCCCAATATAATTCCCTCTTGCTTAGATTAATTTAAATACCTAGTAAGTAGATTTAATATTGGTAGATGTTGTTTACAATCATTTTTAAGGGTGCCATTGATTGTGAAACCTTGATTTGGAGGACATTGATTTTTAATTGAATCACGAAATTATTGTCAATGGAACCAACCATAATAAAGTACATTATTTCTCACATGTTGGTATTTTGAGTTTCTCTATAAATCTATTGTTTATGTTTTTATAGTATTATAGTATTATTTGTGCATTGCCAGTCAGGGGTGCCGGTAATTTTGGAGCCCACTGTATAGAAAAAACGAGACTGTGTAAACACTGCTATTGTTGTTTCAAACACATTCTGATCCTAACCAACACACTCACGTTATTTCCAGTTCCATCGTTTTAATATACAATTACCTTTATGTATTTAACCTTGAATTCACTGTTTTGGCCCTTTATGATATCCTTTATGGTGTCCCGTTGAAGGTATATTTTTTCCATAAGGTTTTCAGACAGGCCCATGTCTATGTACTGCGCGGACATGTTGAGTGTGTGTGTGGGAGGTTTCTGTCTCGCCTCTGCTCCTCCTCGGACTGCTTCTTCTGCTGCTTCTCCAGGTTCTCCATCTCCTCCAGCATCTCCTGGATCAGAGGAGGCATGGAGCCTGGGATCTCCATCTTTAAAGTCACCACACGCTCAGCTCCTGTGGAATGACAAGGGAAAAAGTAGAGCATTACAAGTGTGTCAGCTATAACAATGTCATCATAGACAAAATGAAAAGTGTTAAACGTGTGTCAGATATGAGTGTCATCAGAGACTAAATGAAGCGTGTTAAACGTGTGTCAGATATACAAGTGTCATCAGAGAAGCAACAAAGTGCTTTAGACGTGTGTTTACACTGCCTTGTTGTACATCCGCATCATTGCAACACTGAATTGAATATTGGTCATGGCATCCTGACAACACCCTTAGATAAACTACAGAGATGCCACAAGTTAGTGTAATAGATTACTTTTCTGGGTTGGGCTGAGTTCACAACTTTTGGGAAGTTCCACATTAAGACCGTGAGAATATGAAAAACTAAAACATGACTACACTGTAAAAAAAAGGTTGTAATTTGACGAGAAATCCACTCTATAAGTTTACAGTGTTTTAACTTCAATTGGAACAATGGGAAACATTCTAAAATTACAGAACTTATTTTACCTGGTCCTTAGAGTCATACTAAGGAACTTCCCATACGTTTTGAACTCAGCCCAACCCACTAAGGTAATCTATTACACTAACTTGTGGCATCTCTAATAAACTACAGTAGCTGCCAGCATTCTTTAAACAAGAGCTGCTTTACTGAGTTAAAACTTAAAGCATTACACAGAGTGTAATAGTAGGCTACAACAGAAGTGTACCTATGTTATGTTTGCCTCTTCCTATAGATAAGAAGGATTGGCTATGATTTCGTTGGCTTTCTCAGCACTTGCATTTTCCTCACTACATCTAATTGGCACGTTCAGTTATCACAGACAGTTCTCAACCTTGTCTGTGGCATATTTGCTTGTTTAGGGTACACCGTGTTCACAGATGTTACTACCACGCCTCAGGTTGTGGTCATTTTTCAATTTGAAGTGCTTTGTGTTTTATGTATCAATGAGACTAACAGCATAAAGGTAAACAAATGTATTATAACAGTAATGAAGCCAACTGACTAAAGCAGGGGTCACCAATCCTGGTCCTGGAGAGCTACCCCAACCCCAATCTAGCACACCTGATTGTAATATATATCTGATTTATATGCTGAATGAGGCTACCTTATGTGCAGTAAGAGTGAAAACCTACAGGGTAGTAGTTCTCCAGGATCAGGATTGGTGACCCTATAAATCCTAGGTTTATTTAAAACAAATGTATTATAACAGTCATGAAGCAAACTGACTAAAGCCTATAAGTCATAGTTAAAAAAATGTTTTATACACGTTGTTCTCATAACAATATGTACAAAATCTTATGAAATCGTAAAAAAAAAACATACGTCCACATGTGATGTTTCTGGACACAGGAAAATGTATGCCTCGTACATTTATGAAATGTAAAAAAATTATGTTTACCTTAACCTTACCCTAACCATAACCCCCCCTTTCCCTAACCTTACTAACCTAGCATATTATCCCTGAACTAAACGTTCCCAAAGTACTTTAAATTGTAAACGATTAGTCTATTCTTGGAAGTGTTCCGGTAAAACAAATGTATTATAACAGGCATGAAGCCAACTGACTAAAGCCTATAAGTCATAGTTTTTTTTAAAGTCTCCCGGCTGCTAACCTTTAGCGCTGATGCTACGCAGGTCCGTGATCTTCATGAGGACCTTGGGGAACATGAGGGGCATGCTGGGTCGGCGTTTACGGGAGTACACCTTTAACGCCTCTAGTAATGGCTCTTGGAGGACTTCTACCTTTGACGGTTCTTCCAGGTCCTGGCGATCTGCCCCAGGATAGACAGAAATTATAGAAGGGAAAGGTGGCTGACGCGCATCAAACAAAAAGAGGAACGGTGCTCAACAATTGAGACATGTAGGCTGGAACAATAGAAAATTTGGAGCACTCAAAACAAGAAATCAGACCCAACTGATGCTCAAATAATTTAATAAAAGTACTGACGTTTCGACGCCTCGGCGTCTAAATTATATTTAACATTAAAACGTACAAAGTATGTCCACACAGCAATCACAAAGTAGTTTTTTTGGGGAAATGGTAAGCATTGTGTGTCAACAACATCTACACATGTTCAGTACATCTCACATTCCATTTGAACTATGCCTGTTTGGGGGAAGGCAAGTTGAAGTACCTCCAGACACCAGGCAGATGGCGCTGAGGAGACCACTCTCTGTCTCGTCCATCTCCAGGGGCAACAGCTGGCCAGCAAATGTGAACACCTGGTCTGTGAGCGGGCCAAAGCCAGCATTGTGGATCTGTGTGCGGGTCAGGGTCAACCCATCTGAGAAGGTCATAGTGTCCTGGTCAGGTGTGTAGCGCGTACAGATCCGCAAAATCTACAAGAAGACAGAGTGACTGGGTTGCTTAAGTATAGAAACAATGGTGAGGGGGGTGAAATTTAAATGTGAAACACAAACAACACACATTCCTGTCAGAAAAAGACAAAGAATCGATGTAAAAGATCGACCTACATCGAAGTCTGCATAGGAAAACAGACATAAAAGGGCTCAGGTTGAGAGAAAGCAAAATCAAGATTAACATATTCAATAGTGTAAATAATGCTCCAAGCAAACAACGCATTGAGACAAGTTTTACAAACAGACCAAATCGCTACCGATTTCACACTCTACTTGTCACCACACGCCTCATTAGAAATCACCTAAGTAATGGAAATCAACATGCTGATGCTTTCATTTCAGAAAGCTGAGCTCCCAGAGATAACACTGTGACATGCTGAAGATAGTGAAACTCCCCTCCTTTGATGGTGTAACGCCCAGCCAGTGAGGGCTGGCGTTACCTCGAACTGAGATCGGACTGTATGTGTATTTCTATTGATCTATTGTTAATTCTTTATCATTTCAGTGCTATGGCATGGTGTTTTGGTTGTTTATTAATAGTGGGTAAATAGCCCTTTAACATGGCACATCTCTCTCCCAGTCTGTTCCTGCTGTATGCTGTGCTCGCAGCTGTGTAGTCTTGCCTGTTTAGGGCACAGCATATAAGCTAGGCAGACTGAGAGAGAGGTTGTCGATTATTGTTTGGAGTACTATGTGTGTATCGTTTTGCTGTCAGGACTTCCAGGAACTGCGCATCCAGTAAATTGTGAAAAGCAAGTCGCCTTGAGTTTGTAGTAGTGTATTGTAGCGTCTATTATTATATGTATTTGAAGCTACCAGTGTTATGTGCCACTGTAGAGAGCACAAAAAGCTATTTTCCTGCCGCTAATGAGAGTAGGATAGCGTATGTTGGCTGTATACATATGAACGCATGCCACTCGCTCCGGTGGTACCCTGCAATCCTGCTGAGTGTATATGTTCCTGCGATTGGATTCAGGTCTGGACTTTGACTTGGCCATTCTAACACCTGGATGAGTTTATTTGTGAACCATTCCATTGTAGATTTTGCTTTATGTTTTGGATCATTGTCTTGTTGGAAGACAAATCTCCATCCCAGGCTCATGTCTTTTGCAGACTCCATCATTCTTCCAGAATGGTCCTGTATTTGGCTCCATCCATCTTTCCATCAATTTTAGCCATCTTCCCTGTCCCTGCTGAAGGAAGAAAAGCAGGCCCAAACCATGATGCTGCCACCACCATGTTTGACAGGGGGGATGGTGTGTTCAGGGTGATGAGCTGTGTTGCTTTTACTCCAAACATAACGTTTTGCATTGTTGCCAAAAAGTTCGATTTTGGTTTCATCTGACCAGAGCACCTTCTTTCACATGTTTGGTGTGTCTCCCAGGTGGCTTGTGGCAAACTTTAAACAACACTTTTTATGGATATCTTTCAGAAATGGCTTTCTGCTTCCCACTCTTCCATACAGGCCAGATTTGTGCAGTATACGACTGATTGTTGTCCTATGGACAGACTCGACCACCTCAGCTGTAGATCTCTGCAGTTCATCCAGAGTGATCATGGGCCTCTTGGCTGCATCTCTGATCAGTCTTCTCCTTGTATGAGCTGAAAGTTTAGAGGGACGGCCGGGTCTTGGTAGATTTGCAGTGGTCTGATACTCCTTCCATTTCAATATTATCGCTTGCACAGTGCTCCTTGGGATGTTTAAAGCTTG
>JACXGM010029033.1:0-13959 GCA_016801145.1 Umbra pygmaea
ATTCATTATGTAAAGGATTCATTATGTAAAGGATTCATTATGTAAAGGATTCATTATGTAAAGGATTCATTATGTAAAGGATTCATTATGTAAAGGATTCATTATGTAAAGGATTCATTATGTAAAGGATTCATTATGTAAAGGATTCATTATGTAAAGGATTCATTATGTAAAGGATTCATTATGTAAAGGATTCATTTGTCATTTTACCTGCCCTGTCAATGTTTAGGAACATTACCCCCTCCTTCAAGTATTCACTGAAATGCTCTTTAAACCACTCTTCTTTAGTTCCACAACTAATGTAGATTTGTTTTTAATTACTCAAGGTGTCACATTATAGCTAAAGAAAATGCTATAAACCCTATTCTTTCTGCAGACTTTTTTCTCAGTGTCCAAATATGATTCATCTTCCTTTGCTGAATTTTAGATACATACAGTATAAAACACCTATTCTGCCCCTCCTGAAAATATTCATGTTCTGCCCTATTTCTACACATTCTTTTTAAATATCTGCTGTTCAATCTGACCCTTTAAATATTTTTCTCTCTTCACTCACTCCTAAAACAAGGATTAGTCTTATCTCTTATTTCTAAACAGCTGAAATAACGGTCCTGCAGCGATTTGATCGAGCATTTCAAATACATATATTATTATGGCCAGTTTCACAAGCAGGACACAGTCCCGGCACAGTGCATTGGAGCAAAACAATCACTGTGTGTATATAATAGACAAAATAGCAGCTTGTATATTATAGACACTAGCTGGAGAAAATAGAACACTACCCCTTTAACTGTCTGTCTGCCTTGGTGTCTCCTGCTTAGGCAACATTTGCAATGATGATGAAAGCATAGTCAATTTCTCATTACACTGCATGCCTGTCTTGCTTGCATTTGACGAGCTGCCTAGATGGCTGAAATTCCTCTTGAGCTTGACTTCCTGTGGTAAATAACACTGTGAATTCTACCCACACATGCCCTAATAACATCTATTACGTGATTTAAACGTTAATTTTATGGCCTGCCTGTCTTGTATTGTATATGTATGATACCCAGTGGCGGCACCAGAGTATTTCTTTTGGCTAAACTATGGTGGGGCTAATCTACACAGTGGTGGGGCTCAAATAAACGACTGAATTTCAATGTGAATACATACACAATAGAATAGAGCATAACACCCTTCCCAGTAGCTAGAAATACCACGCCGGACTAAATCCTTTTTTCACCCGCAAAATTACAACAAGAGCAACAGACGTGGACAGTCACTACTACTGAGTTTAGACAATAGTCTATTCGCGCTATTTCAACTCATTCACTTTGTTTGGCAAACCTGTCCACTACACACCCAATAGGGGTGGGCAGATCAATCCAAAAATATAGATAATATATTTTGTTTTTGAAGATCGATTCTTGCGTTAATAGGATCAGATACCAGTTCCAGCCACAACAGGTGGATTCAGCACCACGGCCAGCTCTGCAGCCCCAGGAAACACTGTAATGATTTATCCTAGACAAGGACTAAACAATACCAATACAGTTTATTCCAAGAAGGAAATGTATGCAGAATGGTCAGGAATGCAGGCAATGGTATATACACAGGACAGGTTCTCAGATCAAGCAGGGTTCGTTACACGTGGGCAGGTTCTCAGATCAGGCTTGGTTCGTTACACGGGGCAGGTTCTCAGATCAGGCAGGGTTCATTACACTGGGCAGGTTCTCAGATCAGGCTTGGTTCGTTACACTGGGCAGGTTCTCAGATCAGACAGGGTTCGTAACACTGGGCAGGTTCTCAGATCAGGCAGGGTTCGTTACACTGGGCAGGTTCTCAGATCAGGCACGGTTCGTTACACGGGGCAGGTTTTCCAAGCAGGCAGGGTTCAGTACACTGGCAAAACTCACTGGCAAAAAGTACACAGGGATGATTCAAATATAGCGGGAATGTCAGTTAGAGAAAAGCAAGGTCAAAACCAGTCATTTGGAATAACAAAGAAGCACTCAGTATGTTGATCAATGTAATACCAACAATACCTCACAGTGGGACTAACAAACTGCTCAGCATATTTACCCACAGGGGAGGAAACAGGTGATCAGTATTCTGGTGATTGAGAATGAGATGAATGTGTGCGTTCAGGTAGTTTTGGGATTAGACCATTGCTGGAGTGGAAGGGCCGTCACAATCACAAACAATTCAGTAGGCTGCGGAGCTGGCCGTGGTTCTGAATCCACCTGTTGTGGCTTTAAATTATTGCGTGGGATTCAGTTTCGCTACTTCAAATTAAAGTTTAAATTTAACTTTTATTGTCCTCACAATGAGGTGCACTTGTGTATTCATGTTGTGTGCTCAGCTTTTTAATATACCACACTTGGTAAAGTAGGTAGATTCATGTGTTCAAGAGAATATGCTCACCTAAACAAATTTGTGCACAAAATCTGTGAGAAAGAAGCTTTCTTGCTTGAAACATGAGACCAATACTTCAGATTTTTCATTTTTATTTTATCTCGAAAAAAATAACATGAAATTATGCTTGTAGAATACAGCAGATTCAAGGAAGGAAAACGTCTGTACAGCAGATTCGGCACAGGTACAAACATCTCTATTTCTAGCAACAGCAATTTAGTTTCCAGTAAATTAAGGAAAGAAAGTTTTGTCATATAGTGAAAACACAATAATTTCTCAAAAGTACGGTTAGAGAATGTTGCTGTAAGAAAAAATGCAAGTTTATATGCATGTTGTACAAATCAGAAATAAAGAAGAGTATCCTGAACATAACATTTCTTAAAAAATGCCATGTATATATATTGGCACTTGAACAATATTTCCCACAAAGCTATTTCCGTTTTAAAATCTGGCAGGGCAAATGAAAAATCACATGTAATTGAATCCACAAGGAAAAAGTGATGGTGGTAAGACTTCTTAGATTGTACTGTACGTTCATAATGAGTAAATCCATTTCAACAGAACTCATAACAGAGAGAAATAAGGTGAGAAAACTACAGAGATAAATAATGAAGGGATAGTGATACATGGAGAGAATAGAATTTCATGCTGACATTGACATATTTCATTTTTCTTTAAAATTCTGTCTGGCCACCTTAAGCAAATGCACTTGTAGGGGGAACTGAGTGTTGGTATTTTAGCATTGTGACTGCAAAACCAAGGTTTCATCTGAAAATCATTGGACCAGAGGTCCTCAAACCCTTCCATGGAGGGCCTAGTGTATGATGGTTTTTGGTCTTTCCCTTCAATTAGAGCCAAATTAGGACCTAGACTGCCAGGTGAGGGGAGATCCTATCTAATTAGTGAGCCACTCCATCAGGCTTGTACAAGGTAAAAGCGAAAACCTGCATACAATAGGGCCTCCATGGAAGGGTTTGAGGACCCCTGCATTAGACTGTAAACCAGGAGTGTCTCTCGCTCTTGTCCTGAAGGCTGAGAACTGGCCTCACTGACAAGGTGGTTATATGTATTTGCCATAAAATGTGACTAAAAAGACCCCTCTGTCCCATGTTCGATGTGCCATGACTGTCTAAAGGTTTACGTTTGGTGATCCCACATATAAAATTTGATAATTTCTAGATAGCTTTGATTAGGTTTGTTTTACCATTTTAAAGTATGATCAAGTTTTGTTCACCCTCAAAAAAGATTTCTTAAAATAAATTCAAACCATCAGTTTGACACCCCTGTTGTAGGTTATGGGCCATCATTGAACTGGTTTAAACTCTGAGAGAAATACTGCAGCACAACCAAGATATATAAAGAGACAGAATATTTTGTTCACACACCAAAACAAACACATCTAGATATTGTTACTGAGTTCCAGCTAAGGTTCTATATTCCTATTTTATATAAGGTATTTTATTCCTTTCCAGACTTCAAGTTTTTACTAAGACAATCTTAGTTTTTGTAAAAATCACAGTTGATGCCTTACCTTGACATGGTTGCTAGGAGACAACAGGGCCTCAGGTGTCTTGGTTCTACTTGGTATCGGTCTGGACTCGTCTGGACTCGTCTGGACTCGTCTTGGTCTTCACTGGGGGAATTACAGCTGAATGTTGTGTCATTAGAATGATAACAAAAAAGATGCTGCAAAGAAAATCAGCGTTCTGTCAGGTAACATAATAGTTGGTTTAGACGGAATGTAATTTCTGTTAAAAATATATAATATAAATATATAAATATAATATCTTAGCAGATCAATGGATATTATTATTTTTCCACATTTGATTATGGATGTTGATGAATCAGTTGTAACACAAATTGAACAAGTTATGTGTAATTAACACATTTGCCTACTGAACATCATTCTACATGTGCAACTGGGCATCTAGGGAGTTAGGGAGTCAGACTTGTAGTCGGAAGGTTGCCGGGTGCCAAATGTTGTTGTGTCCTTGGGCGAGACACTTACTTTGTCTGAGTTGCTCTGGGGGATGTACCTGTATTTACTTACCTACTTACTTTATTTAAATTACCTAAATGTAAATAGTGATGTTATGCAGATTATCTTGTTCCAATATCAAACTAACTAATAGCTAACTAATATCTAACTAATGTTTTGTAATAAAACATTCAAGTCACTTGTTAATTCCCATGTAAATGAATGGCTCCACCCTCAACTCACCTGGTTCTCTAACTATTTCTTAGGGGGGGTTCAGTGTGTCAAATTCAAGGGTCTGCTGTCTGCTTGTGGCTGTCTCTATGGGTGTGTCAGAGAGCTCGATTCTCGGGCTGACCCTTTTCTCCATATAAGACTATTGCGATTCTGTGATTCACCTCGATACCATTCTGTACATATCTCGCCCTTCATTGAACACAGTTTTATTTAACCTCCAAAAGAGCTTCAACGACATCCAACATTTCGTCTGAGGCCTCCAGCTGCTCCTAAATTTAGGTAAAACGCATGCTTTTCAACCGTGCACTGCCTACACCTGCCCACTCACCCAGCATCACCACTTTGAATTGTTACGAACTAGAGAATGCCAACAACTATAAATACCTAGGGGTCTGGTTACACTGCTCACTCTCCTTAAGGACCCACGTTAACCATCTCCAATCCAAAATGAAATCTAGGATTGGTTTACTATGAAGGAGGCCTCATTCACTTTTCTAATACTAAACTTTGGTGAAGTCATTTATAGAACTGCATCCAACTCTCTCCTTAGGAAATTAGACGTAGTATACACCATCCGTTTTGTCACAATCATCCGTATATGAGATAATACCAGTGAGTTAGGCACCGAGTGTGTAGTGAGGGCCATCTGACTAGCATGTGGAGGTTACAATGATGGGTGTTATATGGGATGATTGTGTCAAAACGGATGGTGCTGGGGTGTACTATGTCTAATTTCCTAAGGAGAGAGTTGGATGTAGTTCTGTAAATGACATCACCAAAGTCTAGTATTGGAAAAGTCCCATACAACACCCGTCATTGTAACCTCCACATGCTAGTCAGATGGCCCTCGCTACACACTTGGTGCCTAACTCACTGGTATTATCTCATATACAAGTCCTTACTAGGCAAATCCCCACCTTGCATAAGCTTATTAATATCCATAGCAACCTGCGCTCAAACAGGTATATCTTTCTGGTTGCCACGAAAGCCTGCACCTCATTTGGCCACCTCTCTTTCCAATTCTCCAATGCTAATGATTGGATTAACTACATAAAATCCCTGAAACTCGAGTCCCACTCACTACCTTTAATGTATTACTTTCGGAACTACTGTCAGACCATTGTACATGTTAACTCAACCCTTCTCTTTGCCTGTTTATCCCCTAGTGCCTTCATCGAACCCATGACACATCTTGCACATGCTCACCCACACAGCTCTCTTTGTATAATTTGCACATTACCGTTTTGTTAGCCATGTTCATTATGTTACCTAATCAAGTGTTTTTTTTTGCACTGCCACTTTACATTCCAAATAATCTACCTCTCTATTTTAGACCATAATTACACTGACTGTACAGTATTTATATTCCTACCATATACCGTATGCATGCGACTGAATATTAGTACTTTGTGTAACTTCATGTGTAATTCCATGTCGCCTTGCACCTTTCGCTTTGTCTTGGCCAGGTCACGATTGAAAATGAGAAGTTGTTCTCAATCAGCTTACCTTATGAAATAGATGAAATAAAAATAAATATTAGCTTTGTGCATCTCATCTGACCATAAAACCTTTTGCCACATTGCATTATTATCTTCCAAGCGTTTCTTTGCAAAGCGCAAACAAGACTCTGTGTGGCCCTTTTTTCAGAAGAGGCTTTTTCTTTGTGTAAAGCTTGTGAGATTGTTGTCACATGCACAGACTGACCAATCTCAGCCATAATATAAGGACTTGTAAGTCCTTCAAAGTTGCCATTGGCCTCTTGGTAGCTTTCCTGATCAATGTCCTAATTGCTTGATCACCCAGTTTGGAGGGACGGCCCGAACTAGGCAAGATGATGTAAAAAGAATAGGTAAATGGACTGCATTTATATAGCGCATTTTTCGGACAAACAATAGCCACAAAAGCGCTTTACAGAGCCTCACATTCACACAGTCATTCACACATTCATACACCGACGGCGGTGTCAGCCATGCAAGGGGCCAGCCAGCTCAACAGAAGCAGCTGGGGTTAGGTTTCTTGCTCATGGACACCTTGACACTTGGTCAGGAGGCCCCGGGGATCAAACCACCAACCTTCCGGTTGCTAGACAACCTACTTGACCCGCTAAATCACTGCCAAGCAATGGTGGTGCCATATGCTTTCCACTTCCTAGTAATGCTCTGAACGGTACTCAGAGGGATAGTTAAAGCCTTTGTAATCTTATTGTATCCTTCTCCTGACTTGTGCCTTTCCACAACTTTGTCCTGGAGCCCTTTCGAAAGCACCTTTCCAACCATGGTGTATTCTTTGCGTTGCCATGCACTAATAGTAATGGACTATTCATGGAACAGCCAGTTCTCATATAAAGTAATCACAACTACTACAATTGATGTCAGGTGGGAATCAATTAGCATGTTGTGTGATCAAGGAAGTGACTGGTTGTACCTGAGCAAGTTTATAAAGGGGCTGATCACTTATCCAAACCAGGGATTCCACTAATTACATTTCAATAATTGTTCAAAATTTTTATAAATGTTATTTTCACTTTGATGTCGAGGGTTATAATGTTTAAATACAGCTGGCAAAAGTTACATTTATTTTAATTTCCAGGGTGTAATGTGACAAATGGTAAGGATTTTTACAGTGTATGATGATTTGCACACAAACATTTGTACTGTTATTACCTTATTATCAATTGCACTGTCAGCCCCAAATGTTTCTGTATTTATTGAACTACCGCTTTAAATTGATCTCATCTGTACATGTTGTTTCACACATTTTTACTGAGTATTTTAAATGTTTTTATATCCTGTGTATTTTAGTTGAAACTCTTGTCTCTTGCATTGTTATGATTTTCTTGGCCAAATCGATATTAAAAATGAGAATCTGTTCTCAATTGGCACACCTGGTTAAATAAAGGTGAAATAAAATCAATTTAATACAAAATTACAGTTACACTTTATATTGACAATCCCAAATTCCATCTGTAGGTGCTCTATAGATAGTTTGTTAATAGCTTTTTATGATATCACTATACGTGATAAGCAACTAATTGTGTAAGTTAGGGATAGGGGTAAGTTTACAATACAGTTTAGAGTAATGGATAGGGTTATGGTTACCATTAGGGGAATGGTTAAGGTTAGGATTATGGTGAGTAGATAGTTTGTTAAAATGTTGTTCGTAGCATATAATATGATAGCATATAATATGTAGAGCATCAGATACACGTTTTGGACTCTCAAAATAAAGTGTTTTTCAAAACTACCAAGCTAATATCAGTGTGGAAAGTGTATCCGTTATATTAATTGGCTCCAAGGCCATACTAAAAAAAATAAAGTAAAGTAAAATTGTTGTTGAACCTGATGAGTTGATTGTAGCGGTCTCATGTAATGCCATATTTTGGTGTGATTTTTTGATTAATAGATTTATACATCATATAATTTCAATCATGTCAGTTATTGGGGCGGCAGTGGCTCAGTGGGTCAAGTAGTCGAGGTGTCCATGAGCAAGACACCTAACCCCAGCTGCTCCCGACGAGCTGGCTGGCGCCTTGCATGGCTGACACCGCCGTCGGTGTATGAATGTGTGAATGAATGGGTGAGTGTGAGGCAATGTAAAGCGCTCTGGTGGCCATGGTTGGTCAGAAAAAGCGCTATATAAATGCAGTCCATTTACCATTTTACCATTTATTTTAAATTTATCAATAAAAGTATGGACATTTTTTAAAGGATTTGGAGATAAAGAGGAAGAACATGTATGGAGAGACTACAAGCTGACAGGTATGCAGAACGATATTGTGGGATAAGTTCAGCTAGGTTTTGAGTTTTCTTCAAACCTATTTTTTACTGCAGTTCAGGCCTCGGCCAGATGGGGGCAGTAGTGTTCCGTCTCTCAGGTTGCCCAATTGAATAGTGTATTTCCCTGTCATCTCTTCTCTACATCTCATCTTTCATTTCCCTATTGATTTTCTAATTTTTCTATTTTCTCCTCTCTGTCGTTATTTTCTCATAGTGAACAAATAGTGAACAAATAAGACACAACATTCATGGCTAAAAAAAGTTATAAATAATGGATATTCCAAAGGACAGCAGTCCTTCTAGGATTTCACATTAGACCAGTGTAGCTTAAACGATGCAGTAGAACAAGGAAGACAAAGAATTATGCAACAACAGCAAGTAGTCCAATAGCATGTTGTCTCTAGACTGGTTGTGTCAACATAATAACACAGCGCTGCATTTGCCTGTTGATAAATTCTCAGGCCCACCAAGGACATGGCTCTGGGGTGACTCTGAAATGAGCTTCTGGCTTTGATTTGATTTGGAGAGGGTGCCTGGGTAGCAGGAGGGAGGGGGTAGATGGGGAGTCTAAGGCAACTTTCTGAAATCTGAAATGAGC
This sequence comes from Umbra pygmaea, assembly GCA_016801145.1. NCBI lineage: Eukaryota > Metazoa > Chordata > Actinopteri > Esociformes > Umbridae > Umbra > Umbra pygmaea. The sequence continues at coordinate 8,981 of JACXGM010029033.1, forward strand.
TTTTTCTCAGAGGAGGCTCACCTGGGAAGCGAGGTAGAGAGGGTGCAGCGTGATAGCGTTGCTGGATGAGTTTGTTGCATCTGTTGAGGGCGCTCACCTGAGATGGTAAGAGAAGGCGAGAGGTAGGTGGGGTGCCGAGAGAGCGAGAGCATCAGTGAAATGGATTTGTAGCGCTCGTGTAGATTAGCCGACACGCCGCTCCGATCGATCCCAGACTCCTTCGCTCTGCAAAAAGAGGCCTTTGTTTTGCCCATTAATACCCCTGGAATTGAAGGTAAGATTGAAACCTGCGAAACGTACCATGTATCCCTTTCTCTGCAGCCCACTACTTTTTTTTTAGGAAGACATTGCCTACCTTTCCCCCGTGTTCTCTGGTCTGCAGGCAGCAGGTGACTTATGAAGAGTTCCACAGTTCTGTGGCAGGTGTTGTTTAAAGCTGAGAACAGGCCTGCTTGGCACCTCATGTCTCCTCTACCGGAGTGGGACTCGCTAAAGGAGCATTTTCCAGCAGAGGCACCTTTTGTGTGAGGTGAAAAAGCAGCTCGGAGCTAACGACCTTCTCATTTTGTGGTGACAAGCAGAGTGAGAGTGTTTGGACCGTGACCATCTGGGCAAGTTTACTTCTGTGTGGCCTACAGGGGCTGCTTTACCTTGAGAGAAACAACTCACCTACCGGTACATAGTGTTTCCTCCAAAACGTACTGCTCTGAGGTAAAGCAGAGGACTTTAAATGTAAGTTCAACAACGGTTGGCGTTTTAATTGTCTGAAATTGACATTTACATTTATGTAAAAAAGTGTACATAATTGTGTAGTAGTTTGTCTACGTTGGATCTTTTTTTGCTTGAGTGATTTGGTGTAGAGATCATCCAATGGTTTTGTATTTGCTAAAGGTACAGTACTGTAGGAAATATTTTGATAAACACCATCTGGCAGAGCTTTATGCATTTGGCCTCCAACCTGTTCTGGGAAGCAACAGTAAACATGCTGTAAGCCGAAGCACTTCATTGACTACACAAAATGTGGCCAAACTTATTTCTGATGTCAAACTATTATCAGTAGCCAATCCCAGGTCTTTCCCACTTAAAATATATGCAAACTAGTGCATTGACATTTGTCCCAAAACATGACCAAGAAGCATTCCTAGAGACTAGTGTTCTTCCTTGCAAGGCCCTCTAAAACCTGGGGCCCTAGTATTATTTTGTTTTGAGACAGCCTTCACATGGACATCTTTGTTGGTGAAGTGCTTTGCTGGAAGTTGTTTTTCATGTGTGATAAATAAAGGCTCTCAGACCTCAGGAGAGTACGCTGGTATGATATCCCTGTGTTGAATGACAAAAATCATGATCTAGTTTTATATACAGTATGACTACCCCAGTATTTCCACAGGTAGGTTCTCCAGGGTTAACATGTTACTATGGACACTTTGGACTGTTGTAAAACGTTACTGTAGACAAGTCAGCTGCACCTCAACATTCACACAGTATAGGCCTGTGCTATTTATTGTTTACAAACCTGTATTCTATGCTCGATCTCTCGTCTAATTACTTTCATAGCTTATTGTTTACTAATATACGTTGTGTTTCTTCTTGCACATTTTATAATGATTCATTGCTTCATCATCTACATTTCTGTATGAGCAGTAGCATAACAGCTCATACTTTGCAGCTAACATCATCAATAAAGTATATAAACGATATGTTACATTTGCTGGGACGTTTGTTTAAACCTCAGGCTGTAAGACTTCTAAATCCTTGAGACCATGTGAAAGAACAGTGATTTGTTTCCAAATGGCAGACCTTTGCGGACAATACATTGACTGATGAAACCTCTTTAAATCTGTCAAAGTCAAGATAAGCAGCATAGCGCCCTGTATTCCACTGCTGAGTTGCTTCTAAAGCTAAGCAGGGCCAGCCCTGGTAGGTCCCTGGATGGGAGACCAATGCTGCTGGAAATGCTGTTGGAGAGCCAGTAGGGGGCACTTCTCTCTGGTCTAAATATCATTCCCAATGTCCCAGGGCAGTGATGAGGATATCTATGCTGATGTGTGGTGAGTGTTCAAATATAGCTACTCACCACCGGGTGACGTCTTTCGGATGGGAAATTAAATTGGTGTCCTGACTCTGTGGTTAGTAAAGATCCCATGGCACTAATAGTAAGAGTAGGGGTGTTAACCCCAGTGTCTTGGACTAATTTCCAATCTGGCCCTCATACCATCATGGCATCCTAATCATCCCCAGCTTTTAATTGGCTCATTCATCCCCTTCCCTTCCCAGGATGTTGCTGCTGAAAAATGACAATAAGTTCTCAGTCAACTCACCTGGTAAAATAACAATAAACGAAACAAAGCAGCCTGGATGACCTCACATTTCTCCCTGGCAGAGACAGCTGAGACTCCACGTCACAAAAAAGTTTTATTCTGACAGGATGACTAATGTTGTCTCCAAAAGAAATGTTCTAAACCATAGAATTCATGAAAAACAAAATTACATTTTGTCTTTCATACCTCTAAGTGGGAATCAGTATAAGTGGTTTAAAGTTATAAGTGCTGAAAAATTATAGCCTACACAAGACTGATATGCATTCTAATTCCTGGTAACCTGACATCTTAAATGCTAAACATCTCCCTGTGGAACATACTACAGTACCTGTACCTATTTAGGTGTGAGTCTAATCCTCTTTCTTCATTCACAGAGTAATATAATTGGATTTTAAAGGTAGTTTCCATTGTGCTACCTATCTAGCCTCTACTGCTCTGTCTTGAAACCTGTATGGCATTAGCAAACCAGTCCTTTACATTTGCCTAGCCTTCTCTGTTCCTTTTTGGAATTTTACTTCCACAACATACCTTTTTTTATCAAAATATTTTGGCAAATAAACAGATGGGTACTTGCAAATTAATATCTATAATTATTTAACTAATTGGTTTGACTATAAGTAGGTGATAAAAAGTATTTTAGAATGTATGCCCTTCAAAACGTTGAATGATACCACAGTGAAACCACATAAACTTTGCCTAGTTGATTATTCTAATTAGACGTATGTTAGCCAATTAATCTAAAATGTATGTGTTACAGAGCAACACAATTACTCTTTCATTCTCCTACTGACTAGTGTGAGAGAGAATAAATGAGAGACAATCATTGGTTAACCATTTTCCAGCTGTCTTCATCCCAATAGCTTTAAAAACATGATGGACAGAAACCCATGAGGTATAATCCTTCAGGAACTCTAAATAATACAAGAGCAAGACAGAGCACCTGTTGTGTTTATCAACAGTATCCATAGAGGAAGCACTCATTTAACCAACCTTGGGATGCATCATCCCAGTGAGCTAAAAATAGAAATTAGATGAGGCAGTCATTGGCGAACCACGATTCAATAGAAATCAAATAAGGCAGCCATTGGCTAAACACAGTCAAATAGAAAATAGATGAGGCATTCATTGTATAACCACGATCAAATAGAAATCAGATAAGCCAGTCATTGACTAAACACAGTCAAGTAGAAAATAGATGAGGGATTCATTTGTTAGGTACATCCTAGCCCCCTTTTTTGTTCGATAAGTTTTCTTTAAAGACGTTTGGGGATTTTTTTTTAAAAGATGTTTGGGGACAGACTGTTCTATTGAGAGGAATTTGCAGTAATTACTGTATGTAACCACATGCTAATTTTGTAGATGTAAGAAAATTCCCTTGCAATAGTAATCTAATTTCAGTTGAAATCATGCGTAGTATCCAGTGATCCAGTGATGCAATCATCTCTGCCCATTACAAACCACATCAGCTTCATCAGACTTCCAGAACTTTTTAAAGTTCAAGTACAACAATTGAATGCAGTAGCATAGTGCCCTGTATTCCACAGCTGGTTTACTTCTAATGCTAAGCAGGGTTGGGCCTGATTAGTCCCTGGATGGGAGACCAATGCTGCTGGAAGTGCTGTTAGAGGGCCAGTAGGGGGCACTCTTCCCTCTGGTCTAAAGATCATTCCCAGTGTCCCAGGGCAGTGATGAGGATATCTATGCTGATGTGTGGTGAGTGTTCAAATATAGCTACTCACCTCTCCACCGAATAGCTGATGTGTGGTGAGTGTTCAAATATAGCTACTCACCTCTCCACCTAATAGCTGCTGTGTGGTGAGTGTTCTGGTGCAAAATAGCTGCCGTGCATCATCCAAGTGGGTGCTACACATTGGTAGTGGATAAGGTGGGCTTTCACTATGTAAAGTGCTTTGGGTCCCTTGATAAGCATTATATTATTCATTATTATTTTCTATTATTATTACAATAGCATTTTCAATACATACATGTTTGTTTGTCTGATAAACAAGTTACACCAATAAATTTTCCTTGGACAGGGTGAAAATGGTGTACAGTTTGTCCAGGTCGTAATATCAGATTTTTTGTAATACAATTACTTTTAATTATTTTCAGAATATCTTTTAACAGCATAAAACAAACGATTAGTCATAACATGTTATCTCATTTATAACGATTTTAAATAAAGAATCCAGAGAAAATAATCAGGAGTGAATTAATCGGAATTCAATATTAAATTCCTACCCTAGACCTAAGGTAATTTAACGAAAATCTTCCATCTATTTGGAAGGCGTCAACCTACAAATTGACAAAATTAGCAAAAATGAAAAATACAAGAGTCTCAGCAACAACAACGTTCTAATGAATGTGTCTCAACAGTCAACACACTGCAACGTATGTAGACTAAGGCCTCGTCCACACGTACACGGGTATTTTTGAAAACTGAGTTTTTCTTCATTCGTTTAAAAAAAAAAATCTCATCCACACAAGCACGGTTTCAAAAAAATCTCTATCCACATGAAAACGCAAAAACGCCAGATCATGTGCTGTCAAGAGCATGCCAAACCAACAGGTGACGATATAACCCTAACCGTAAAGCCATTTTGGCCAATCAGAAGCCTAAAAAAGGGTTATTACCTGTTCCGGTAGTTCTCGTCCAAAACC